>JAJLXT010000039.1:0-56302 GCA_030571395.1 Nakaseomyces sp. UFMG-CM-Y6046 | reverse complement strand
CATTTACGAAGAACAAAAAAAAAAATAAAATCTTGCCATAAAAATTAAATAAAAAAAAATGTATATGATAAAATAAACAAAAATTAAAAACTCCTTTCGATAAAACAAGAATAAGATTCATGTTTATTTTAGTTTAAAAACTCCGTATTGTTAACTGCATTTTTGATAGAATTTTAAATACAATAATAATAATAATAAAACAACATCTGGTAGAGAAAAAAAAACAAAAAAAAGAACACCAGTACAATAAAAAAGATAATACCACTGATTTATTATGCCGTTGTTATCGAGGAATCCGTTTCATCATGAACACCACAATGCTTCTTCCCAGTCGCCACCTCCATCCATAAGAAGTTCCAAATCATTTTTGGGTTTCATTAGCAGAAAACCTAGTTCTGATTCCCTTAAGAGTGAGAGATCACAGGACTCCTTGAAATCACTTAACAATACTGCTGCTTCCAGTTATACCCACATTAATGAGAGTATTACTGCTTCGCCGAAGCAAAGTCACTCGATGGCTGAGTTGAAGAGGTTTTTCAGGTCGACAACGAAGAGGACTAAAACTCCACTACGTTCCAGAAATGCTTCTCCTACCAGTTCTGCTAACTCTTCTACAGCTAATCTCGTGTCGCACTTCAATTTATCTATGACTTCCAAATCACACACCAATTTGCATGATATGCACAGACACGAGGATGGCCATCAATATTCAAGTACTACAGCTTTGTCAGCACTTGCTAACAAACACCAGAAACATGGCCATCACCACCCACATGGGGCCACTGATCACCATGCTCACACGCAGTCGGCTATTCCTCCAACTTCTGATTCGATATTATCACTTTCAAATAACATTAACATTTATCACGACGATTCTATCTTAGCTCAGAAATATGGTAAATTGGGAAAACTGTTGGGTTCTGGTGCTGGTGGTTCAGTGAAAATTTTGACCAGACCGTCAGATGGCGCCACTTTTGCTGTGAAAGAGTTCAGGCCAAGGAAACCTAATGAGTCTGTCAAGGAGTATGCTAAGAAATGTACTGCCGAGTTTTGTATTGGGTCGTCGTTACATCATCCAAATATTGTGGAAACTGTGGACGTGTTTTCTGATTCCAAACAGAATAAATATTATGAAGTCATGCAATATTGTCCAGTGGACTTCTTTGCCGTTGTTATGACTGGAAAGATGTCTCGTGGTGAAATTAATTGTTGCTTGAAGCAATTAACTGAGGGTGTGAAGTACTTGCATGCAATGGGTTTGGCCCACAGAGATCTGAAACTAGATAACTGTGTCATGACAGCGGATGGTATTTTGAAATTAATTGATTTCGGTAGCGCTGTTGTTTTTAGATATCCATTTGAAGACGAAGTTACTATGGCACATGGTATTGTCGGTAGTGATCCATATCTTGCACCAGAAGTGATCACATCAACAAAATCATACGACCCTCAAGCTGTAGATGTTTGGTCAATCGGTATTATATACTGTTGTATGATGTTGAAAAGATTTCCTTGGAAGGCTCCACGTGAAAATGATGAAAATTTCAGACTTTACTGCTTACCGGATGAAACTTACCATGATTATAAAGAGTCTGCTAGACATCACGAACAACTCTTGAGAGAAAGAAGAGAGAAGAAACATAGACATGAATTAGAAGGCCGTATTGGTGAATCAAGCAGTACGAATATTCCGTCACATCTCAATTACGTAGAAGGAGCCCCAAAGATCAACGAAGTTGACATCGATGAAGAGAAAAAAATTGTTGATAGTGAAAGAAAGAAGGAACACCTCCCAACTCCTACTACCACTAATGACGACCATAAGAAACACGAAACTAATGATACAGAAAACGAAAATCAAGAAGACAACCAAAAGAACGAAAATGGTGACAATCAAAAGAAGGACAACCAAAAAATAGAACTAACACAATCACATGATCTAAAATCTATCGCTTCACATAAACCTCCACACCACAAAAAAACCATCAAAGGCCCTTACAGACTATTGCGTTTGTTACCTCATGCATCTAGACCATTGTTATCTAGAATGTTAGAGGTTGATCCTTGCAAGAGAGCAACAATGGAAGAAATTTGTCATGATGAATGGTATAGTAACATACCATCTTGTACAATGGACGAAAAGAATAACGTCATTAGGGCAGCTGGTCATCATCACACCATTGTTAAAGAAACAGACAATCATACTGACACATATAAAATATAAGCCAATTGATATACAAAAGATATACAAATACAAGATACTTCTCTTCAAACAGTCTCCAGAACATAAAAAGAGATATGGTATCTGATGTCACTTTTTTCATTGTAAAGCTTAAATTAAATTATGAGATCACGAACAATAATAAATTAATAGTACACTTTTTTCCCCTTTTTTTTCTTTCTATTTTACATGGTTAGATCTAAACCAAAAATAAAACCTTCCAAATGATAAAATAGACCCATCAAAAAACTCAGATTAATTCAAATTCTGGTGTTGATTGGTTATTCTGAAACTAAAAAACTTAATCCCGGTTCATTTAGCCTCTATTTTTTTTTTTTAAATTACAGTGCCCTTGATAAGGGTTTATTTACTTAATAATTTTCGATATATTACCACATTATATACATAATACATAATAACTATTAGATGATTGAAGTGAGGAATGACTCCATTTTTGGCCTTAGCAGTGCTAATTTATCGGGAAATAAAGTGATTTCATATTCAAAACTCCCCACTTTTCGGAAAATGTTTTATGTCCATTAAGTGGAATTGTGTCTCCAAAACGATTTATCCAATAACAAACCAACCTTTCTACTAATAATTTCTCACCTTCACTTGTTAGTGCCATTGAATTGATGTCTTCATTAGGTTTGTATAATTTGCGCTCAAATATACAGTTTACAAGTTCTTTCTTATGCAATCCAAGTTCCTTGTTTGTTACCAGATAATTTATTAGCAACCAGTCATCAATGAGTAAGTATTGGTACCAATCATTTAACTGTGCTACTAGATTTGGCTTAATATTGAACAATTTTTGAGTAAATAGAGCGACTGTTGACACATGTAATGGTGAATTGAGAATGAAATCGTACAACTGTGAGTTTGTTAATGAATAAGGAGAGGTATATAGACTTTCATCATTATCAATTTTTTGAAAAGCCTCATTGAACCTCTTAATTTTTGAGTTTGATATCTTCCTATAACCTCCCGGAGTTAGACAGTTACGAGGCGCCAGTTGTGGAAAGAAATAACATACCAATGCAGTCATTTCTTCAAATATTAAAGATATAACAAAGAAATTGGGGAGTTTGTTGATTTCTTTTCTTCTCACAGTTTCTGTTAAATTTGATCTGGTAATGGGAATCTCAATATCTGTATTTTGAGTAGTTTTCATCTGCATTTCATGAGCTTCAATGGTCCTGAATAGCTTAGTTAAAAGTTCCGATTCATTAGATACTTCATTCAATTTCAGTATCTTCCCAGAGTCACGATATACCACGTAAGTATTTTTTATTCCATCTCTATAATATTTCAAAAGAGCTATACCTAGTCTATACCATTTAGTCATCGGCTTCCTCCAATTTCCGACCTTTGAGTCCTTCAAAGTTTCATCAAATATCCTTTTCTTAGGAAACTCCACCATTGGAAGGGATCTGGTAGAGTTGATTTCGTTGACAGATGTTTCATTATCAGGCAATATCTTGAATTTGTTGCTTTCATATAGTCCCAATAGATATTTAAAATCCAAAGGCTTTGGTGACGTTGAAATATTTCGGATACCATGCCACTTAAGACCTACCCTCCTCATTCTAAGATCAACTTTCATTAAACGGGCATTGTGAATTCCAATCATCATCTGTTATGACCCTGACACAATTCCATCGAGCCTTTCAAGTATTTAGCCATAGTTTATTTTTCTTTTTTTTTTAATGCAATGATCTTTTAATTTGAGCATTTCATGGCAAAAAAACACAGTTTATATATAACACCATTATTTTGTAAATCAAGTGTATTTTGTACTCAACATAATGATATTATACTCTCAATCAAGCAATGATCACAGGAAGAATATAAAGGAAAATAACAAATAAAAACAATAGTAAATAAGAGCTGGTATTATTCTATTAAGTAGCAAAAAAAAAAAAAAAATAATAAAGTTATTAATAAATTATTAGTATACAGTTTAAAAATTCAGTTCATAGAATAACAAAGGTTTATATTCAATGCTTTGATAGAACCTTCTTGGCTGCTTCAATAATCTCCTTCGCCTCCTTAGTTTCTTCGGTGCCGTTGTAAGATTCCAAATATTCCTCCAAATTATCCATAAACTCCTTAATCTTCACATACAGAGTTGGTAGCAATCTTTCTGTATCATTTAACACCTCCTCTTGTTTCTTCAGATCATACTTATCCACTGAACTGTCTGCCTTTAACTTCTTGACATGTTTCTGCTGGTCCTTCAATTCTTGCAGGTAGTACTTTTCTTCCTTGACTAGTCTTTGTAGAGCCTTGACTTTAATCTCTAGTTGTGTAGGTGCCATGTTTATTAGAATTTGTCTCAAGGATATCTAAAAGCTCTCAATATTTATAATATTGTAAACGGATTCATAAATAGTTTTGATTATGTAAAAAAAGAAAACCCTTTAGTATTTCACTATTTTCGCTAACTTCACTGTTTACTGTTCGCCTCTCCCGTTAGTTACAACAACAACAAAAAAATGAAAAGATGGGAAGAACAAACAAACTAAGTACGTTGAATCAAAAGTAAACGAAGTTTTAACAAAAAAAAATAAAGAAGACAATGATATTGAAGTGATATTATAATGCATTAATGGTATTATTTATTTAGAATTAAGGAACAAAGTATTATGCTAAGGTATTAAAAAAAAAAGAAAACAATTAGGCTCAAGGGGGAACAAAAAAAAAATATGAACTTGGAGGAACTATTCTTTCCATTCAAATACGTTCACTGTAGATACTACTACTATCACTGAAAATGCTTTTAATTTCGATATTATCGATCCTCCTGTTTAGGTCAGCTATCGGATTATCCTCGTCCTCTTCGTCCTCCTCATCCCAATCCATGAACAGTTGCGGTTTGATTGTTATTGTTTGAACACAAATTTTTTCGACAGTGTTTTCTATCTGTGGTATGACGTTTGTCGATGTGGGTGACAAATCAGTTTTCTGTTCAGCGATAGCCAGATCATCAACAGATGCCAATGATGGAATACTGTCTAGTGCCGTTAGATAACCATCTTCATGACTATATGTCTGTGAATTTTGATTGCTAGAAGCGATATCGGAAAATTCATCGCCTGAACTTGATATACTGGCACCTGTGCTATATTGTGGACTGTTTAATATTGGGATTAGTTTGGTCGATGTTTGTGCTTCCAACAGTGGAGTACCAATACTATTTATCGAGAGTCTCTTCTTCTCTTCTTCTGCTTCTGCCGATACTATCCTAGGTACCATCAGATTAGCATTTCCCTTAACGTGGTCAAGCACCGACACTATCTCGGAGTTCAAAACTTTATTATGCTTCCCAGTTTTTCTATCATATGCTGATATGATTTCGTCGAATAATATTTCACTATCGCTCTTACCGTATTTCTGCAACTCCTCTGTTGGCAGTGTGAGATGATTATCAATCCGAACAGGCATTATCAGTGGCTCCATGTATATATTATCGATCTTTTCAGTTAGGTTTTCCTTCAAGGCAACCTCTGTGACGGCTCTCTGCTTCAAAGGTACTTTTTCGAAGAAAAACTGCTCATGACTTTCATTATCATTCATTCCTGACTTTGGTAACGGTGGAACCTCAGTAATAGTTCTCATAGGTTTATGACGTGGCAAACCGTTATATGTCTTGAGATTATTCATTACTGGAGGTGGTACTCTTTTCTCTTTCTTCGCGCTACGCTTTTTAAAATCATGTAGAAATAATTCAGGTACTGACTCTAACCGCTGTTTTAAGTTCATGGTACCACCAAACCTTCTGGATAACCTCTTACCATTTTTAGAGCCGGAAAGGACAACATCATCATCTTCTTCATCGAGACTGAATTCTGGTATGTACTTTAAGTCCTCAGGTGTCACTGTTAATGATGAAGGCCGCTGGAAATCTGTATTCCTATCTATTCTCTCCCCAAGAAACTTTCTAGGCATATTAGAATATTATATCTGTTACTATTATTATGTCTTCTTCTTCTTCTTCTTCTTCTTATTATTATTATTAAAATTATTATAACTCCCTTACCTTTTAATCTTCTTGTGGTTTAATTTTATTAACCTTTTTAAATGGAATACTAATTTTAATTTGATGGAAAATCCTTTTTAAGGGTACCAATAATTTAACAAGCTATTTTATGGGGCAAAAAAAATGGTACTAAGGCAATAAAAAAAGTATAGCTAGCTCTTATATTTCAATAATATGCTTGGTATATTTATATATTACTACAAATATCCCTCCCCGCACCAACAATAATTTTTTTTTATTTACACCTCATCAGTATTATCATTATGGTCCTTCTATTGCCTTTTAAAAAAATTCCCTCCACCTAAATTAGTAACTACATTTGCAAGCACATTTTTTTTTGTTGTTATTATTGTTTAATATGGTACTGTATACATTTTTTTTTTGAGCTGGTAATAAACAAATAAACTATATACTATAGTTTATTGTATTGTATTAAAATGTAAATTATAATGGTAATCCTGCACGAATGCTGGTAAGGGAAATTTTTCATCCTCTACAACTTTTTCTGGGGGAGAATCTTACGATGCCCAGCACAAAAAAAATATTTAACAGGGCCTCTGCGAGTGTTTCTGTTTAAATCGAATGGCTGGGCAATACAAACACACTCAATAATTACTAAAATGCTATTCTATTTGAGTTCAAGTATCTATTGCTACCTTATACAGATGATTCACCACAATTTTTTTTTTATTTGGAAGTAGATCTTCTATCTAATGTAGTCCATTTGTTGTTTGTCTTCCCAGTCACGTAGTGCGGCTTCCCATTCATCTTCGTTGTCAACATCAATTTCCTTTTGCTGCATTTCTCTATCTCGTTGAATTGCTTCTTGTCTTTCTCTCTCCATCTTGTCGTATTCTTCTTTATTGTCTATCCATCTCTCCTGTATATCATAGTTTGCGATCAATGCACCTTCACGGGTGGCCTCGGCCCATACAGTGTCACCACCCACTTCAGATGTACCAAATATATACCCATTTGCCTTGTCTACTATGCTCTGCAAAGTGATCATGCTCTCCTTGTCATCAACTGCCAGCACCTCAAATGACACTAGATTGAAATCTGTTACCAATTCACTGATCGTTTCTGTTAGTTTGCTGTACTTCTTCGCCATCATGCCGTGGCTTTTCTTTTCTATGTGCGGTATTAGATAATCTAGGTCTTGTACCTCTGTATAGTAATCAAGTCTGAACGGCAACTCCCCATAGGACTTGATTTTGTCAATCTTTGAGAACACGTTAACCTGTGGTAGGTCCATCATTAGCATCGATCTCAGCGCCAGCATCAAAATTGAAACGTACTGAGTTGAAGATGTCAAGTAGTAGCAGTCGATCAAATTAACCACGCATAGCCTAATCTTCAAATCCCTTTCTAACCTCTTAAACACATGAAATAATGCTGAATGATGAGTAAACAGTTCAACTTGGCCCGGACAATCAAACACCACGTATGCGTTCTCCTGCTCCACCAACGATTTGATTTGCATTATAAACAAATCGATGGATTTATTTAACGATTCCATCGCATACATCAACCCACCATTGGGACCCAAGTGCTGCTCTGACATAATCTCTTCTACCGTAATAAAATCCCTGATATCAACCGCACAAGGATAAGGTAGTCTATCATTTGCAGGATCCATATTTACAACCTGCGCGTGTCTACCGATAGCATTGAAAAATTGACTACAGCCATTACAGTACGTAGACTTACCAGACCCAGGAGGACCTATAACAATTTGACCAAAAGGCATGTCTTGTAGTACTTTTATCTTTGAGATTTCTAGCCTTCCTAACACCAAGAACTAATTAAAAGCTTTTATCACATGTGTGTTTCTTAGCTCATCGCAAAATGTAGTTATTTTTTTTTTTTTTTTTCATTTTTTTGGCACATTTTTTTTTCTTGCAGTTGCCCCTCATTGCGTTTTGAACAATGGAATACTTTGGAATATATTCTATGTGAGAAAGGAATATGGTTTTACAAGAACAAGATAATGATATTCACAACAAGTATTAAGATCTAAAAGTACTATAAGAGGTTATTCAATTAACGCAAAGCTTAGTGCATATCTTCTTGTATTGCACCATATAGAATCTCGATACAGAAAGTTCATTAATAATGTTTACTTATTTGGCAACAATGATTCATTAACAGGTAACACCAACAGAATAACATAACACAACACTTTCCACTGTGTCTATATAAGTTCCTTGTAGCTTTTAGCATTTATATACAATGTACCGTATGTAATGCTACAAAATGCACTTGCTGGATGACAGGCGGTAAAACAATTAAAAATCAAAGATTTTAATATAAAATGAAAATAAAACATATATTTAAAACACCCATGAGAAGGATATATACGGTCTTGTAAACTTCAACATACTCAGATTATCTTTAATTTTATTTTGCATTCGAGCAATGGATTATGCGCTCAAGGATTTGATTGATATTTGTGAGGACTCATCGCAAATGAGCAGCAAATTAGAAATGAAAAGAAGAAATCTCACTCTTAATTGTAATAATAAGAGTAATATACCAATGTGTATTAGGGACACTTTGACTTTTGCAGCCAATTCGGTTTTAAAACAACAGAGTGGGTTTGTGTTGTGTAGTTGTTCCAAATCTGGTGAACTGCAGTTCCCTCCTGCAGGTCAATATAAACCAAAAAGTATACCTAGACTTCCAATATTATTAACTGTTTTAAAAGAAATAGAAACCAATATAACTAACAAAACAGTTTCTACCCTCAGAGATATTTACTATAGAAATACAGATCTGTATGGAAATCAACAAAATGTTGTTGAGGCAGTTTGTAAGATTCAAAACATGTTTCAGATTACAAATAGATTAGATTTAAATGTCACTGCAGCACAAAAGGGTTTAATATACACACCACTGCTGATTGAAATAAGTGAAAACAATAAATCACAGAACATCGAAATCGGGAAATCCGTATTAATTCCCAATTGCAATTTTGCTAATTGTAAAATTCACTTAACAGACCATAACGTGTCAATACTAGTTTTAGAAAAGGAAGCAGTCTACAATACCCTTATACAAAAGCCGCCAAAGAATATAGTACTCATCACTGGAAAGGGGTATCCTGATCACCTCACCAGAGATTTTCTATCGAACCTAATATTTCATAATCCTGATGTAAAGGTTAATATTCTCACGGATCCTGACCCTTATGGGGTTAATATAGCTTTAAAATACATACAATGCATCAATCACCATTACGAAAACATATCAAGAAAGGGTATTTCTATCACAGACCTGCTTCACCGTGATGGAATGACCCAGGTATTGCCATTAAACATCAGAGCTATTAGCTTATCACAGGGTTTGCTGAACAAGGAAATACCTGCAACATTGAAAGTGGAGTTACAGAGACAACTGTTCTTCATGAAAAGAGGGGAGATGAATACAAAAGTTGACACTGCAACTATTGTAGACTACTAGCTGTAATAGTATTGACTGCTTTGAAAAAAAATCGAAGACCCAGGCCAAAAAAAAAAAAAAAAAAAAAAAAAAAAAAAAAAAAAAAAAAAAAAAAAAAAAAAAAAAAAAAAAAAAAAAAAGAAAGTAAAAAAAAGCGAAAATCTGAGTAGACCCGTTCGTGCGTTGGGAAAACGATCGACCAACACGTAATTCAAAGAAACAAAACAAATAAGGCATACAGTACAATAAATTTAAGGTCGATACTGTCAATTATAGTTTTTCCAAACTTGAAAAAAAAAGAGTTAGGTTAGATAGAACAGAAAATATAGTTAAAAATGCGTTTTAGTTTTACTTTTCTAACATCTCTAATTGCACTTCTATTGGTACCTGTGCAAGGTTTCTCAAGTTCCCATGCCCCAATTGCTATTTCTCTACCAGCATTCACTAAAGAATGTTTATATTTCGATATGGATGATCCAAACGACGCCCTATTAGTTGGTTACCAGGTTCTTACTGGTGGTAACTTCGAAATTGATTTTGAAATTATTGGACCAGATGGTAAGACTTTAACTCTTGAAAAAGGTAAGAAATACGCTGATTTCTTACTAAAATCCTTTGGTTTGGGTCAATATTCTTTCTGCTTCTCCAACAGTTACGGTACTGCTTTGAAGAAGGTTGAAGTTACCATGGAAAGAGAATCCCAAAATGATGCAAAGAACGCAAAAGTCAGTGAAGAAGATGTCGTTGCAAACCATGCTGTCGAAGAGATTGACAGAAACTTGAACAAAATTACTAAGATCATGAACTACCTGAGAGCTAGGGAATGGAGAAATATGTCTACTGTCGAATCTACCGAATCAAGATTGACCTGGTTGTCCCTCTTGATCATGGGTGTCATGGTTGCCATCAGTGTTCTACAAGCTCTGTTGATCCAGTTCTTGTTTAGCAGTCGTCAAAAGAACTATGTTTGATTTAGAAGAGTGTAAGATCATTCAAAACTTTATAGTTCCCATTTTTCATGTGTTAAAATCGTATATAAATAATGATGTTGTCTAGATATAAAGACGAACTATACTTGTATCATACAGAGAATTGATCCCCCCCTGGATCTTTACTTAATAGATATGCAGCAGGATACATATGAAAACCCATAATAAAGAAAATTTTAATGAAATTTCATAAATAGAAAAACAAAGTTATTTGATTATATATATATATTTGAGTAAATAAAAACCATATTGTTTAGAATATATAAATATTGTCGTGATCATAAAGGTGTTTCCCACCTATACCTTACAACTCGGATATAATGCTAAGATGTATTAACAGCAGCTAGCAAGAAGGACAATAGGAATGAAACCTTGAAGCACAGGTTTTCACCGTTGACAAATCTTGCATTTCCATCTTCGTCAATCATACCAACTCTTGCTAATTTATAAATACCACGGAATTGACTACTGTTCTTGTCAATAAGTCCTCTATTTTTCATCCATTGTAGAACGAGGAAAGTGAAAACCGTAAAGTAAGCCAAGACACCAGATACCTTCCCGATAAGAACACCAAGCCCCACACCGAGAATGGAACCAAGACACAGTCCTCTATAATCTAACTTCAGTTTACGCTCCCCTTTAACCACATCAACTTCCTCTTGGCTGAGACCAGACTGCTTCAAAACAGTACCCCCAATATCAGCAATGGTTGCGGAGTCATTGTATATGAACTTGGTAGGCGATAAAATGTAACTAGCAGCAACAGGAACAGAGAACAACCCCAATAAAGCTGTCTTACTCCCAGTTACACTAGTTCTCCTCCATGCCATTGTGCGAGCAATGGTAGAAGGGCGTGCACCATTAAAGAGGAACCTTCTAGAACCAGCACCAGCAAATCTACTAACGAAAAGTCTATTAAACATTATTAAATCGTTCTCTCTTCCTTTGAAATCTTGTTTAGATAGTTTCTTTCAAAAACAGTTTATAGAAATTAGAAATAAAAAATTATTAACAAGGGATGTGATTTCATTATTTTTAATTTTTGTATATTATTTTTCACAAGAAAAAAAAAAATTGTATTAATTAATTAATTATTTTTTTAAGGGTTCAAGGACCCTTCGAATTCAATGAGAAAAAAAAAAGAAAGAAAGAAAGAGTGCCTTTCTCCACAGAAACGTGCGTACAGCACAACATTCTTCATCAAGAATGTTGGTAATTTAAAAAGTAATAAAACAAAACAATACCCAGCAGACACTGTGGTATACTTTCTTTTTCAATCATTTTATTTATTATTAATAATATTGCAGATGATAACAACAGACATATTAATTTTTTTTTTTCTATTTTTATGAATCTAATATCTTTGATTTACGACGTCTGGCACCTTCTCTAGCCCAGAACTCATCTCTATATATTTCCCATCCTTCTCGAATCTCGGCGTTGAAGGCTCTAGGGTTTAGTATCAGTTTCACGTCCACTGCGCCGATGCGTGGCTGTGATCTTATTGTTACACTGACCCAGAACTGTACTAGTGCGTTGGATTCCTTGAGCCATAAGAGTTTGGTTAGGAGCCAGATATTTATGTATGCAATTTGTCTAGTGACAAACCGCACTAGATCAGTGTATTTCTCGTCAATGGTAGAATGAACTTTTACCAGTTTCAGGTTGAAGGGTCTTATTCCCTTATTTGTAGAAACAAAAAACTTCCTCGGTATTATAATTGTACGTTTATATTGTCCGCTTAGGTGGAATAACACCACTGTGATAGTTATGAATAATAGTAGGAATTGAAGTATGAACCTTATCATTCCTCGTACTGGTTCGTTACTAAAGTATAGCATGTAGAATGAGAAAGCAGCAATACCCGCTAATATCGACAGAAATGCAGTAAACTGCCACCTTAAAGTCCGTAGCTGCTGTGATTGCTTTCTCAAGTCATCCTCTAGGATAAGTAGGTTTCTGAAAATCATCGACGCTGGGGATATACTGCTCGAATTACGCGACCGTTTCCCACTCGAGGTCCGACTACCGGATCGCTTCCTTAAAACACCAGTCTCAATGGCACTCGACATACTATTACTCCTGCTATAAGACTCCATTGTACTAAACAAATTCTTCTCCTCTCTGCTTGGTTTCGTTGGTGTCTCATCCTCCATCACTGCTTCTTCATCAAACCTAATTACCGGAACATCTTCTTTTGACATGGTTCTATAGTGTGGAAGACGAAGGTGTATTACCTTTATATATATAGTGCTTCCGGTAGTGAGTTAGTTAGTTGTATTTATACGTTGTTTTTTTTATAATTCGTTTGTGTATTTTTTGTTGAGAATAGCATTATTGATTTTCTTTTCACTTGCAATGTGAGGATCGTTTAAATTTGGCATCATTTGATGAAAAATAAAAAAAAAATGAAAATAACCAAGAAAAAAAAAAATTTAGGTTGATTAAAGACAAGTGATGAGATTTGTTTGAAATTTTTTAATTAATTGCCTGCTTCAAAATATAATAAGTTGTACAAAGAGCAACAATGATAGATTACATGGATTATGTACAACGGTGCTTCGAAAATGGGAGCAATTGGGAGAGGTCAAAGAGTTATGGTGAGCTGACTAGAACATCCCTAAATTTAGTAAACTTTAAGATACCAGATGCAATAAGTTTACAAGTGTCGAATCGGTCTACGCCTTTTAGCTTTAACAGCTTGCAGATATCTACGAGGAATTCGGTCAATGGCTCACTTTCGTACCTTTATACAGATTTAGAAGCAGTAAAAAATACTGTGCAGGATTCGAAGAGTGTCCCATTACAAGATGTATTTCAAACATACGAAAGACCTACAGGTCCTGGACATACGTATGGCACACACAAACAGAGGACATCAGAGTCCAGTTCTAAAGATTTTACGAAAAGTTCCTTGTATTATGGTAAAATATATTATCCAAGTTCTGATATTGAGGCAATGGTTATGAAACGAGTTAGTCCAACCACACAACTGGTATTGAAATGTTTTAGTAGCTTACAGGATAATACTAACATTTTCACCGGTTATTTTCAAAGGGATTCCGGAAGAAATTTCCAGGAACTTATAATGTCTTCGAATGATCTATTATGTGGTTATAGAGTGGCTCATAATTTTCTGAATGCCCCTTCAAAACTTAATAGCTCGCTATATAATAACTCTTCATTGCTTTTTGGTGCGGAATTTTGGCTGGGTTTGATAAGTCTAAACCCTGGATGCTCTACCACAGTTAAGTATTGTACACATTCTGCAAATACCGGAAGACCGTTGACATTAACACTTTCATGGAACCCACTCTTTGGACACATATCATCTACGTATTCCGCAAAAACCAGCGCATGCTCTACTTTCTGTGCAAAATATGATTTTAATATATATTCAATTGAATCCAATTTAACCTTTGGCTGTGAATTTTGGAGAAGAAACAGTGCTCCGAAAACTGAAACAACTACACTATCTACACCCAACACAAGCGAATATGAAAAACATTTCTATATCTCCCATGATCATAACCTGTTGCCTCCACAGTATTTAACAGCACTTGAAGGAACAGATATTAGAGGAAAAAATAAAGGCCAGCAAAATCATGAGCGGTTATTGAATGATTTAACTCACACTTTTTCTACATCACTTCAAAAAATCGATAAAGAAAAGTCTCGAATCGAAAGGTTTGAGACGATAATGAGGAAATCACACTTCACCAGCGTATTTAAAGTTGCTTCTTCGCTAAGAGATAAGAATCTGAAATTGTTATGGGAGGGTGAATACAGAAATTTCCTTGTTTCAGCTGGTACTGAACTGCTATTTCCAAAAAATCCCTCCTTTCTAACTGAGAATAAAACACCAAGTCCAGTCGGAACGGACCTACTAAGTGCATTTTCTATCAAGCCCATACGATTTGGTGTACAATTCCAATATTCATCATGAGTATTTGTGTGAAAATAGGACATTGCTTTTCTTTTAACAGATAAAATGAAAATGAAAATCAAAATATGCAATTATTTTATATGCAAGTACAGTATATAATTTTATACTATGAAGGTGGGGCATCATAACTAGGAGGTTCAACATACCTAGGTAGTGCCTCGTTTTCTGGGTGTGGTCTTTGTTGGGCATATACCTGAACTGGGATGACTACTTCCGTTTGTCGCAACTGACCATTAATATTCCAGTCAATGATTAGTTGAAAGCTAAAGAGTCTCGTAATAACACAAGTTTTGAAACTGTAAAGCTTGTTACCTCTGTGTCTGTAATCTTCTTCGTTAAACATTAGCCTTTTAAGAACAGGATTGTTTTTCAATTTTATCTCACATTCCATGATTTCATGATTTTCGTTACTGATAAACCGAAGTTCATTCGTGTTGAATAGAGGTTTTTCAGATTTCGCTATATTTTCAATCTCCATTAACTTTAACGACGAGAAATTTTCATTACCTATACCTTGAGATAGATATGAGACTGTTTCTAGTAAATTCAACTGCAATCGGGTTGGCTTCAAAGAAATATTGGAGAAGTCAGATAATTCACCATTACCTTTAATAATCAAAAATACGTTATCAAAATTTCCAGATCCATCCCTAAACAAAAATTCTTTTCGATACATTTGTTCAATTTCTTTACTCCTAACTTCAATCCACATCATACTAACACCATCGGGTAAGCCAATAGGATATTTACATTTGTATCTTTTCATTAAGTTTTCTTCAATATCATTTATTTCATAATTCAGAGCATCTAGGTCTAGGCCCTCCAATTGATCGATAATTTCTTTTTCTGATGGGCCATTCGGAGCATAAGCCGTAACACCATCTTCAGTTTCTGAAGCTGGAGAAGTTAAAGATCGAGATGATTTATTTTTAGTGACATAATCGATAACACCATGGTAATTAATACCAGACCTACTGTTAATTTCATCGGTTGGGAAAGGTCTTGGATCAGGAATGAACTCAATTAACGAAGTTTCTCTAACAGTTTTATCAAATGGTTTGAACCAGTTCTTAGGTTTTCCCATTTCAATTTCAACTTCAACCATATATATTACTTTTCCAAACGAATAAAAATACAAGTCAAGGTTGTCGATTTTGTTTAGCTCTCTCCATTGATTATTGAAACTAGGGGGGATATACGACTGACTTTTGGGGACAAAACAAATGGTTTTCTTTGTATGATTACGTAAGCACATTGGTCTAGAAGGAATTTTATCAAATTGAAACATGTATTCGTAATGCCCAGGTTTAACTTTGAACGGTTTAGAAGAACCTTCTAAGGCATCCCACACATTATCCGGTGGAAAAGCTCGATACTCATCTCTAACTAAGTTATGATATGATTTGTTTTCCATTGCCGGTCCAAGCATACCATTTTGGGGAAATGCATATTCAGAATCCATCTTTGTTGTTGTCTCAGTAAAACCTTTCAAATTGACCTTAATCTGTTTAATGGACATTGATTTATCCAAATCTAACAGAACGGTTCCTGATATTAAATCATCTGAACTGTAAAACTCACCATTTTCAGGTGGATGCAAAATAATTTCAAGCTTTGGAGCCATTATTCTATCTGTTCAGAAAGGTTATTATTTGATTATAATACTGTTATTGCTGTTTTCAATATAATAATATTTTTGATCGATTTGACCTTGTTATGATAAAATGTAATAGGGTTTTTTAACAGTTTCTTGCTCCTGCCAAGTCTTAATTACTCAAAATTCCTCTTAATCTCTAAGTAACCCAGTTTCGCCACAGTCACTTGCCTGTTACTACGAAATTCATTTTTTTTTTATATAAGTTCTAAATTTTTCCTTGGTTTTTAGCTATTTTTTTCTTTTTTATACTTTTTCGTTATCTTCGGGCTTTCAAGCTCAGTCAAAGATGGTTTCCTCAAGCTTAAAGACATCTGATGACTTCGTTATATTTTTGCTGATTGCTTAGTTATTTGGATTTTTTGCTGACCTAAATCATATCAGAAAACTCATCTGTTCTCCTTTTTGTTTACTATCAGACTATGCTGTATTTGTATCAGTCGGTAGCTAGGTTTTCTACTACTGGTAGTAGTCAGTTTATAGCTAGGTTCATGAAACCTATCATGAATGCAGCACCAAGAGAGCACGTAGTAGAGCAATTGTTGAAACCAGTTGGTTTGAAAAGTTTTCCGAGACCTGATATTGTTTATACCGAAGGTAATAATCTAATTGACCTATTTGATGGAGTGAAGACAGAGGAACGAGTGAAAGAATTAGAGATAGAGTTTGCCAAATCGGGGATGTATGAAATGTCAACTTTCAAAAAGACAAACGGTAAAATGTTTATATCACCAGTTTCCTATTGGAAAGCTGAAAAAGCCCTTTATTTTCCTCATATACATGGTAAAACACTATCTGACAACAAGGGTGCTGATAAAAACCTCGAGGATCAATTGAAAGGTAAACTGAGCGTAGTGAGGATGTTCTCCACCCAGATTGGTGATAATATCAGTCAAAGCTATATTAGCAACCCCGATCTTGGAATAAACAATAGCACTTCTAATGAAAAATATCAGGTGGTTAACTTGCATCTTCTGGAGAATAAACTGAAAACCTGGATATTTAAATTATCTTTGGGGAAGTTAAAATCAACCACAAAGGAACACGATCGGTATTGGTTATGTGATAGAGCTCAGATACCGTTTTTAATGCGTGAAAAGCTATTAATCAATAACGTTTACACTGGTTTTATCTTTATCGTTGACCCAAATCTCAAAATAAGATATATGGCCTGTGGAGACGCCACGGCAGAAGAGTTTAAAGCATTATGGAGGGTAGTCGATAGTCTGTCTCGAGAGAAAATCAATTAAACACATGTAAATAGATTAATAGAACTCATACAAACATACTGTACATACCAAATCTCTGAGTTATAAATAAAAAAAAAAACAAAAAAAAAAAAACAGAAGACACATTCCATTTAGATGTTAAATTTTCAATAACATATTATAGGTGGTTTAGTTGTATCAATATCTCCACCAAATTACATTGTATTTCTAGATAGAGCGTTTGTTTTCTATTTATTTCTTGTCTCGGCGGTTAAAAAAAGAAGCGTGCTCAGAGACAAAGTGCTCAAGTATTGCAAATGCTAATAAGAGAATCAACAAAGATTTGACAACTTGGAGTTTGCAGAGCTTTGTAATTATTGTATTTAATAAAAGCAGTTATTGGATTGCAGAAGAGAGAAAATGGGAAACCCGCTGTATGCGCAGCATTTCGTGCATTGTGGAGTATGTCATAAAAGATCTGGTAAAGATGAGTCACTTTGGTTGACATCTTGTGCACATTTACTGTGTGAAACACACTTGACACCTTCAAAGATATGTAGTATATGTGGGACTAAGGATATATCGTGCATCAAACTTGTAAATGATGAGAAGAAACCGATGCCCTCTGAAGTACAAGCGTATTTTGAGCCAGTGACATCCATGGTAGAAAACGTGTACAATGTTGTCCATTTCCAAATAAGAGGGCTCACAGATCAGTGTGAATATTATCAAAAGGCATGTATTACGCTAAAGGAAAAGTGTGGCAGACAACAGCAGCTTTTATTTAAGGCTAAACAAGAACTTGATAACATTCCTAGGCTTAGGGACAGAATAAAAGAGTTGGAAGATAGATTAAGATATTACAAGAATACGTATGGTGAAAGTAGATCCAGCATTCGTAAAGGAAGTGGTAGCTACGTTCCACAAACGGTCGATCTTACTGTGGATTTTGGCGATAACAATAACAATAATGCACAGTTTATCAACAAATTCAAATCAAACACAGGTTTAAAAGCAAGTATTAATTTAAAGCCACTTTCAAAACAACCTATCTATGACACAAGCAAAAATACAATCTCACAAGAAACATTTGCTGTTGCAGAATCAACCCATCTTTCTAGAGGTACACCGATATCGTCTGAATTTTCAAATTATAAAAATAACCTGATTAATGGTAAGCCGAGCTCTCCACTTGAACCAATCGATAAAATGAGTATGGAAATATTGAAAGGATCACATAATACAAGTGTAAGCGATAGTCCCAGAATTCCAGAGATTTTAAACCGACTGAAACTGAAAAGAAACCACACAGTTGATTCTAAACCAGGTCAATTAACACAGCGAACATATCTAATGTCTCAAAGAGATTTAAAAGACTTAGATGGAGACGCTTTATCAAAAAGTAAAAATAATTTGAATCTGAGACGTAGATCAAATTCACAACAGATAGCCGGTTCTAAAAAAAGACCGCAAAGTGATACTTTATTAAGGGTTGGATCTAGTAACAAATTTAGGAGATTGAAATAACGAATTTGATATCAGTTCTAGGATGAAAAAAAAAAATACGACATCTTGTGGTAGGTATCTTCTTAACTGACTTATGCTTTACTACATATATTGTTTGTTAAAGAAAGCAGTCCATTACCACTACCGTTGTGCTGAACGAAACGGTTGTAATTTAAAAAAGAATATTAAGAAAGAAATAATATTGAATTTATTAATGGAATATAAAAGGTTGTCAGAATAATATAATTATAGACATAATAAAAAAAGTAGGTACAGACATACCCAGAGAAAGATGTGATAGATTTCTTGTTTATTTGAATTTTCTTTTCTTAGTTCTAGAATGTAGTAATGGTATACACACAAACGCTGGTGCTTATTATGAGTTTTTTAAATTTCTGCTGTAATATTGTGTGAATGTGATTCTCAGGTTTAAATAAAAAAAACAAATAAATATGTTATTTTTTTTGGCAAATGTTTAGGTAACCTTAAATTTGACCAGACTTCTTCATTTGGACGAAACAAGCAATGAATGGAACAGCAAAACCAACTGTGAAGAAACCGAAGTGTACAATAGCAAAAGGAATCTTTCTGTTGTGAATCTTGAATGGCAGGTTACTGTATACACCTTCCTTGAAGTGCACACGGGCTATGGATGAGGCAGAAAAGGCTCTTCTCGTGGATAATCTTACTAGTTGTTGATTGAACATATTCTATTATTTGTTATTTGTATTATTGAAAGTTTGTTTGGATTTAGATTTTTGTTTGGTATTTTGTTATGCAGTTGAATAAAACGTTCACTTTATATTTTGTGTTATCTCTTTCTCTGCAAAATTCGAATACAATTCTACTCTCCCTTTTAACAAGTCGTTACAGAAAGAAAAATAATGTAATCAATTTAAAACCTGCGATGAACTGAAGTTCATAAAGTAAACAACAGTATATAAATAATACTTTTACTAGTCATTTTGGGAGAAAAGGAACAATGACAATCAAGGATTGGTTCGTTAGCTTCGACTGCTAAGCAGAGGCACAAGAAACTTTCGAGGGAGCAACATCTATGCAAGAAAGAAAAAAAAATTACGTTTTCTCACTTTGTGTGGGAATTCCTCTGGGTTGACCGATGGATCCGAACCCTTTTACCGAACAAAGGAATGACGCGGATTGGATAGAGAGAGAGAGAGAGAGAGAACACACCCCCTTCAATAACAAGTCCACGGTTTCTCTCTTTCCAGTACAGTTCATTTGTTTTTCATCATCGTCGATAGTCAACATTCTGTACGCTGCCACTGTGTATTTCTGGGGGAATTTTACCCTGCGGGGAAACAAGATTGAACCTTTGATTGGTCAATTTTTGGACTCTTCTGGGTAATCCATTGTCTCTGTTCTTGTAACCCGGCTCTCTAAGCTGCCGTATTTGTTGATATACACAATGGTGCACTTACGTAGTGTATTATATTCTGAAATAACAATGTTGTTTCATTAGTAACAAATTAAAAGTACAGATGAGAGTTAACGATGTAATGTAAAGTATGACAGATTATGAATCAAAAAAATACTCCATGATTTTTTTTAAAAATACCTTTTTCTATAATATATTTTGTATGTTTTTACCTTCCTTAATATGTATTACCTACTATTACCTATTATACGTTTACCATTAATAATCCCATCCGAGATGACTATAAATCTTTTATTGACACCCTTCTCTTTTAATTGAGACCTTATGTATTGTAATGTTGCTATTTCCCCAATCGTCACACCACCAATGAATACAATTAGGGCTATATCCGGTCTGTTTGATTTGTCGTTTGTATTTCTACTTCTTTGTTTAGGTTTATTTTTGCTTAATTTAGGTTCAGGAACCCAAACTTGCTCTTTAATGTATTCTGGGCTTCCGTATATCTGTGATATTACATCTTCTAGTTTTGAAATGCTTGGTTGTTTTGATTTTAGGAATGGTTGCTGAGTACTGTATGTTTTTGATAAAATGGTTCTATCGTAAAGACATTGTATCAGTCTGGTACTCAAAGGAACAACACCACAATATGCAAAGCCAGCATCCCTTGGTATATCACTTTCATTAGGTGAAATATTTTCGTTCTCGTTTATTGGTAATGTGTCAAACCACCTCGATATAGTACGATAGTCTTTGAATATTTCGCTGCCTTTATTTCTACCATGTTGGTATCTGAGATTCTCAATGGCTTGCTTTCTTTGTTTATTAAATATTGTCTTTGTAATAAAGTATCCCGTATCTGTAAGTCTTTCCAACTCGAATAAAACTTCGATACCAAATCTGTCAACGAGTTCCTTTTTAAAAATAGAATAATGCTTTTCTTTCAAACCATTTTTACAAATAGATAACAGACATAAAAGTCTTGTTATTGTATTGAAGGTAATTTCACCTTCATATAGTAAATCTAAGATAATTTCAAAACTAGTCTGGTAGTCAAGGTTATCAGCTAAGATGTCCTGTTCAAGTTCGATGATTCTATTAAATTGAATCTTATCATTATTTTCAACTTCATTTAAGATAGTTGTGGATATAGTTGTATGTGACTTTAAGTGTGATTGTCTTTCTTGTAATGAACCCAAAGAATCCACAAAATCACGAATTTCGCCTAAGCTTTCAGCCTTGTGTCTTGCATCATATTGGTTCTGTAAATCTCTGGCTGATTTGTTCAGTTTGGGGCCAATAGTACCAAAATTGGTAAATTTCATTTCATCCCAAAACGTATCATTATCATAATTTAAGTTGAATTTGTGTTCATCATCCAATTTAACATTAACATAATCGTCATAAAAGTCATCGATAATGCCCGCGTAAGTTAATTGGGTAAGTAGAGGAGTAATAGGATCAGCAGCTCTATCAAAAATTATCAGATCTGTTTCTAATCCACTAGAAATTTTGTCTCCAAATAATCCCTCCTTTATGAACTCTTGCTTACTATCACCATGTTTGTCTAGTCTATTTTTTAGTATATTTCCAAGAAGCTGAGCCTCTTTACCTATCGTTACCATGTTCGTTATAATTGCATCATTTATATCTATGAGTTCCTCAAGACAGTTTGACAAGTTGTCGATGAGGACATCTCTTGATGCATTTTCTAATGATCTAAGTTTTGGGCAATATAGTGTATCCTTTGAGACAGGATCGAATAAAATGTCCAAATTCAAAACATTATCATCAATTGTCGGAATAGGCAGTATTTTCCAGGAATATAATTTTGTGTCTAGGCAGAAATCAAGTTGAGATTTTATAGAATGTGGTAAATTTACAGTAGGTTTTATACTAATGGCTTTTGTATTAGTATCATTAATGAGGTGGTTTGATATTTCTGGAGTCCACGTTGCAAATATAACTGGGACATACGGTAATTTGATGGTCAGTAAGAGTTTAATCAATTGTTCTGGTAATGCTAATTGTGTCCTATTGTCAACCAAGAATATTAACTCCATTTCCGGCATGGAGGTCATCACAGTTTTAACATCGCTATTCACTTGTTCATTCAATAGTATTATCTTTTTGATTGGAGTATTTTTGACAAGCTCAGAAAATGGGATTAAACTATTCAGATAGTTCAGTATTTGTGAATGTACAATTAGCACTGCATCATTGCTCGTTATATCATTTAGGGTGTCATAAAAATTGCTGATAACTGTTCTTCTCAGTCTTCTGGTATTCCAATCAAATGACATTGAATAAACAAGTCCGTATATTTTTAATCAATTATAATGGAATTGGAGTTGATAGATGATTTGTTTTGTAGATCAAAGATTTTAACCCAAACTCTTTAAGATCATGGTTAGCCCGTAAAATAATTTTATCTTAAAATAAACCCTTAAACCGATTTTCGTATATCATGATTAGTATATAATTAGTCTATGAATAAATTTATTTTATTAATTCAATATTATTAAAATGATTGAAACTAAAAGTTAAAAAATAAAATGCAAAATAAATTTCATGATGCAATACCACTTCTCGATGCAAACTCAGAATAATATTCTAGCATCTCGGGGGTGATACATTTAGAAATTCCTTGTAAGGCAACTTCGAAGTGTTCCAATTTAACATCTGAAGTGTCCAGGTTTTCCATAATTGCAGCAAGACCAGCCTCTTGGCATAACAAAACAACTTCTGCACCTGAACACCCTTCGGTTCTTTCTGCTAAATTCTTGAGTAAAGTTTCGGAGTCTTCTAAGTTGAAACGTTTAGTGCATTTTTTCAATATTTGTGATCTAGCATTAAAATCTGGAGGAGAAACGTAAACATGTCTATCTAATCTACCTGGTCTCAAAAGTGCTGGGTCAATTTCATCAGGTCTGTTGGTAGCTGCAACAATAACAACACCATTCAATTCTTCAACACCATCAATCTCGTTAAGTAAAGAGGTAAGAACATGATTGGCAGCAGATGTGGAAGATCCAGAATCTCTGTCTGGAGATAATGCATCAATTTCATCAAAGAATATAATACTTGGTGAGGCTGCACGAGCTTTACGGAATATCTCTCTAATAGCTCTCTCGGACTCGCCGACATATTTATTAAAAATTTCAGGACCTTTAACAGCTAGGAAGTTAACACCAGATTCAGTAGCCAGAGCCTTAGCAGTCAGTGTTTTTGAACAACCCGGTGGACCGTATAGTAAAATACCCTTTGGAGCTGAGATACCTAACCTTGCAAAAGTTTCAGCTGCCTCTAAAGGCAATTGAATCATTTCTTTCATCTTTCTCTTTAAATCTTCTTGGCCACCAATATCAGACCAGTACACTTTAGGCATTTCTAAAAAGATTTCACGCATTGCACTTGGTCGTATATCTAACATGGCTAGTTCAACATCTTCCATGTTCACTTTTAAGTCTGTAAAGTCCTTGTTTGAATTCACATCTAATTCTTTTTGAATTGCCTTCATAACCGATTCTCTACATAGAGCAGTCAGGTCAGCACCAACATAACCATGAGTTTTTGAGGCAATGGCCTTTATCTGATCCTCAGTTAAAGTGTGTTTTGCTGATGAAATTTTCTCGAATTGCTTCATTAGGATATCAAAACGAGCGTCTACATCTGGGATACCAATTTCAACTTCCTGATCAAATCTACCTGGTCTCCTGAGTGCAGGATCCACAGAATTTGGTCTATTAGTGGCTGCAATGACAGCAATTCTACCTGAGGAGCTAGTACCATCCATTAACGTTAAAAGAGTTGCAACAACTCTACTTTCAATTTCACCGGAATCATCATTTGCCCTATTTGGAGCTATGGAATCTATTTCATCAATAAAGATGATAGAGGGTTGATATTTTTTAGCTTCATTAAATATCTCTCTAAGTTTAGACTCCGTTTCACCTAGGTATTTGGAGACAATAGATGGACCATTTATGGAGAGGACATGGGCATTAGATGAGTTTGCAACACATCTCAGTAGCATTGTTTTACCTGTACCTGGAGGACCATGCATTAAAATACCTTTGGGTGCCGAAATTCCAAAATCAGTAAATATTTCGGGGTGGTGTAATGGGAGGTCAACAGTCTTTTTCAATAGCTCAATTTCTTTATGTAAGCCACCGACAGAATTGTATGAGATAGGTTCTGGAATTGCATATTTTTTTGAAACCTTTTGATCAGTAGTATATTTTATAGTTGTAGAACCTTTCTTGAATATCGCTGGAGGAGATAAAAATATTGGAACATTGCTTTCATATGACTCCAGTGATAAATTTTTGATGTTAGGTAAGTTATTGTCAATAACATCGGTAACAACCAAATCAATCGTTTGATCTCCAATTGAAACATAATCCTTGAATATTAAACCTGGCATTATCACTCCACAGTTGTCCAATAATTTCTCGATTTTCTTTCCAATTTCAGGTACATCCAGGTTTACACATTGACGAGACCCAATGGAAACGGTATTGGCATAACCAGGTTGTTGACCAATTTTGCGAATTTCAACACGATCACCTAAAATAATATTCCCAACAGATCTAACAACATCACTTAATAAGACTACATCAACAGCCAAGGTATCTTCATTACCAGCTTTAGCCACAACAGCTATACCATTTTCACCAAATTTTGACACCAGACAAATCGAACCAGATGTGATATCAAGAGCACCTAATACTTTAGGATGTACAACAATATTACAGATTTCTTTTTCATTATTGGAGTTGATATTTAACGGTCTAGTGATGAATTCGTTAGGCAGTTTAAATTTTGGTTGTTTTACTTCATCAGATCCACTACTGCTGGATTTTTTCTTTGAACTCGATGAGGACGTTTTTGGTGCCATTGTTAATATATATGCCCTTAGGATATGCAATTCAATGTGGCTTCGAATCCAGTTATTGGTATCAAATCAGCGATGACCTTAGCTCAGCTCATCGGTATTTTTTCTATAATTTTTTTTTTACTTTATTTTTTTTTTTTTTTTTTATGCTTTCAAATTTTCAGAAAATTTTCCCACAATAAACAATACATGAATATATGCCTGAATTATTCATAGATATATATATAATAAAAGGACTATAGATATAAACTGGCAGCAAATACAATATCTCTCTTGATTAATTCTTGTGCCCTTGTCATTTTTAAGTGTAGGTTAGTATTACCGATTATAATTGAAGCAGTTTTAACTTCTCTACAAATTTCATCAAGCCATGTAATCACTCTGACAACAGTACCTTCTGCTTCAGGACTTATCTCCATGATTTCTTTGAACGACATTCCTCTTGCCCATTCGTAGACTACGTTCATCAAAGCGAATCTTTTCCTTTCTAAGAATTCTGCTTCTTCTTTGGTCAAAGGTATCTGTTCCTCTTCATATACCTGTAGCATCTTACTGTAAATTTCTTCTATTCTTTGTTTACCTTTGGCTAATCTAGGTGTTACAACTGGCATTTCCTCTTCTTTAGTTCTGCCTTCATAAACAAATACGGAAAGTAAAGCAACAATTTCTTCTGGTTCAAAGTTACCCAAGAAATTGTCCAAGATTAATTCTGTTAGAACTAGTTCATACCCGGAATTAATCTCACAAGCAACTCTCCCCTTCAACATAACATTATGATTTTGATTGATAAACCCAGTTTTGTAAAGAACAGCTAATCTCTTTTCATAATCTGGCAATAAATTCAAGTTTTGATCAGACATTAGATGATATAACTGTTTAATTTCTTTCTCTATCTTGAATTTTTCATAAAGAGGTGCGAAATGAGATGATAGATCTGGACATTTCAAACTACTTAAAGATTCAATTTCCAGTATTATATTCTTTCTTTCAAGAGCACTCTGGTGAACCTTAATATTGGCTTTCTTTTCAGCCTCTGATTCCTTGAAGTTTTTGGAAATTTTTAACATCATTTTAACTTCCCTTTCAAACTGAGAAATAACTGATTCTTCACCCCTAGTCAATTCATTCAATGAAGTTCTGACACTATATGCTGTTATTAGCTCAATGGAATCAAATGGAATGGTTTCAGCATAATAAGGTGTAGACTTAAATTTGTTGAAATTTTTTGAGATATACCTAGGCATATTTGCAAAATAAGGAAGGTAATTTGGTTGACCCTCAGATAAATCATTCGGCAAAGTAAAACACAAAACGATGGCACTTGCCTCTCTGATATTTAATCTAAAGATGAATCCAAGCTTCAATGAATGGTTTGTATCTCTGTAGACAATCAATCTTCCTACTTTTAGTGTTCTCAAAACAACATCAGTTTTAGCTAACTCCGTCATCATAGTAGATGTTGTTTGTTTGTAGCGGATAACTAGATCGAGAAGCTTCTCTGCGCTTTCTGAACAATATTGACAATCATCAAAAGTTTTGACATTTTCAATTTTCTTCTTTAGTGTTTCAATTTGTTTCTCTTGTTCGGGTTGTAGAGTTTGTTTACTATTTTCACTAAAAGAGTATTTGATCATTTCTTCGACCTTCAGAGCTTCTATTCTTAGTAAGTTTAAGATCATGTTATAAGTTAATCTAAATTGAGACTCTAATTTGGTTGGAACACCAAGTGTTACTTCTTTGAATGAAACGACTTGTAGTGGATCAGTATATGCCATTACAATAACTGTGCCGATTGTGTCCAAACCTCTACGACCGGCTCTGCCTGCCATTTGGGTGAATTCCCCGGGGGTTAAATCTCTTAACCCATTACCGTCATGCTTTTGGATTTCACTAAAGACAACAGTTCTAGTAGGTAAGTTCAAACCCATAGCAAAAGTTTCGGTCGCAAATAAAACCTTAATGAAACATTTAGAAAACAAAATTTCGATTAATTCCTTGACTATCGGAAGTAAACCACCATGATGTACTGCAATACCACGTTCTAATAGGGATCTGATTTTCAAAATTTGAGGTAGCTCACGATCTTCCTTTCTTAATCTGGTGATAGACTTCTCAATAAACATATGAATTTGCGATCTTTCTTTTGAATTACAAAAGTTAACACCATCAAGCCAATCGGCGTATTCTTCACATCTTTTCTTACTGAAAACAAAGACAACCATAGGTAATAGTTCCTTTTTTCTCAAATAATCAATTAAATTAGACCAAGTTTTCTTATTAGGACCACTCCTTCTGAAGAATTGACGTTTGTTAGAACCAATTGCACCAGCACCACGTGATCCTCCACGAGATCCTCCTCTGGAACCACCACGAGATCCACCTCCCCGGCCACCTCTAGCACCACCACGGTTGTTACCTGAGCTGCTCTTTTGGTTAGATGATTTTTGATCACCAGATGAAGATGCACCGTCTAATAATGTCTTATGCTTCTTGAAGTTAACATCAGAAAATTCCCTCTTCGCATTTATTACTGGTATTAATTCGTTTTTCGCCCATATGTTGATTTCTAGTGGAACTGGTCTCTTTGGGGTTGATATAACGTAAATGTTTTTCTGTTTTGTCCTACCTATCCAATTGGCAAACTCGTATGTATTTGGGACAGTAGCAGATAGCAAAATGAACTTAACATGTTGAGGAAGCATAATAATAACTTCTTCCCAAACCACACCACGATCCTGATCATTCACATAGTGCACTTCATCAAAGATAACAAATTCCACATCTCTAATCAAATCAGCACCTCTATAAAGCATTGATCTTAGAATTTCAGTAGTCATAATTAAACAGTTGGCTTCAGGGTTAATTTGTACGTCACCAGTTATCAAACCTATATCGACGTCCTCGAAGGTCTCCTTGAAATCTCTAAATTTCTGATTGGAAAGTGCCTTAATTGGCGAAGTATATATTGTTTTTGTCATGTTTCTTTTTGACATAGCAATAGCGTATTCTGCTACAACTGTTTTACCTGCAGAAGTATGAGCTGCAACAAAGACAGAATCGCTTTGCTCCAAGTGGTAAATGGCTTCCTTTTGAAAAGTGTCTAATTCGAAAGGCCATGTCCTAGCAGGATTTGGTACTAACTCATCAAAGTTCTCAATCTTATGATTGAGATCCACCACATGTGCCCATTCTTTCTTTTGGTAGTTCTTGTTGCTCTTCATTATCGATCTACCGAAATCAATACCCATTGGCAGTAAATCATCGATATTATCCAAAGTGGGATCATGTTGCTTATCTCCTTTATTCAGCATTACTGAAGTTTGGTTCTCGACGTCTTGTTCTGTCTTAAGGATATCATCCTTGAATTGTCTCTCAACATTAAACTCGTTGTCAATTTCATTAAGCTGGGACATATCTTTCACCTCTTCCTCGTCATTGTGATCATCAATTGACTCAAGTTGTGGAACTATACCTCTTTCCAGACCATCTGGAATATCAAACAGTCCTTGGCTATCTTTGTGAAGTAACTTAGTAGCAGCACTCATTGATGACATTTCATTGGAGTCTTGGACATCATTATCACTACCTTTCACTGCATCCATAACGATACCACCAGGAGTAAAAGGTAGCTGAGCAGTAGAGCCGCGAATAGTGTTACCGTGAAAGTTAATACTTCTATTCAATGACAGAGAGTTAGAAGCATTCGCCGAAGCTATATCCTTCAAGGATACTTGTATTTTTTGATCAAATATCTTACCATCCAAACCTTTTCTCTTGAAAAAATATGATGTCTTACTGGTAGGTTCAGGGATTCTGATAAAAGTCTTATAATCATAGGAATCCTGTTTTTGTTTGTCATGGTCTAGAAAATCTATTCTGGGTGGTGTCTGCACAAGATCCAATAATTCCCATGAAAATACATTGGATGGCGTCAAAAATCTCGCTTTTAACTCTGCATCTACCTCAACATCGGTCAATTGTCTTTCACTTTCTTCAGAGACACGCAAATCCTCAAAGTTGGTATCGAAATCACCAGCATTGATTGTTTTTCTTAGAGTTTGACAAGCCTCGTCAATATCAGCAAACATGTTTATTCAAGCTAGCTAACTCGTCCCTACTTCTTATTTCTCTCTTTGGCCAGTTGGAATAGTGCTACAATTCCCACTGTTCAAAAAGTACATAAATGTAGGCAAGGTTATCAGTTCTCATTCAGGACTTTGTATATTGCATTATCCAGTCGTAACCCAAATTCCAACAACCTTAGGGAAAAATCCTTGTGTCACAAGTCACGGAATTTGGATTTTCAGTTAGCTTTTTTTTTTTTTTGCAATGTGTGTGTATGATAATTTGCTATTTTGGATTTGATAAAGTTTTTTTTTAACCACAAAAAAAAAATTTTTTATTTAATTCGATTTCCAGTTATTTAATTTTCATTCAATTCTAATTACCTATTACATATATATTTTTCACAAGTTGATAATTTTTCTAATATTCAAAATAACAAAGTGAGAAACGGTTATTGTTGACTACCGAAAATGACTCCTAATGTTAGTAAAAGAGAGACTTTATGCTAATTCGATAAAGGATTTAGCTAGATCATTGATCTGGCACGCATCTGTCGCACCCATTCTTTCATAACACCTGCTATCTGATCAATTAGTTTTTTTGTTTTTTTTTTTCAGAAATGAACGAGTTAAGAATAATATATTTTATTATGGCATTCTATTCACTCTATATGGGAATGGGTGTTGGTGTTCTAAATTCAGTTGCTATGCTATACATATATTTTTGAACAAGGATAACACTAGCGTGTTGTGGTATCATCCATTAGTTCTTACAAACTCACGTTTGAAGATGGAAAATGAAAAAAGCTATAGAGAAAAATATGTTCTAATATAATTACAATATCTATTTCTTTTCAATTTTTTTTCAAAAAATTTTTGGTTTGGATATTGTGAGTGGTGAAGAAATGAATATATGCTACTATGATCGTGTGGTAATATTATGTATTATATGGTGAGGGAAAATAAGATATTCTGTTTTGATTCTCTTAAACACACGCACTGAAAGCTGAGAAGTTTCTAAGCAAAAAAAAAAAACATTTAGATTGCTTATAAATTTTTCCCATCTATCGTTATCCATGAATTTTTTTTTCCTTTTAAAGTTGTTTTTATTTTATTTTCTTTTCAGGAACCTTTCATTAAGGAAATTTACCCCTTATATTTCAGGGAAATTGTATAATTATGCAAGCTTAAAATAAAAGTGTTCTGCTGGGAAGAAATAAAAAAAATATCAAAAGGACAAAAAATTTTTGAAAAAAAAAAAGTAATCTTAGGTAAAAATCCTAGGAAATTAGGATTGAAATATTTTTGAAGCCTGCTTCCAATAATAGAAAAAAAACAAAATGAAAGCACCATCGTTGGGATTTGAATGAATGATGGCTTTGCTTTTTTCTAAATGAATTTTGAAATCAATATTGACATGAGAAATGAAAAGAAATTATTGTGTGAAACTAATCACATCAACGAAGAAATGAAAGAAAGTGCCCAGATGAAGTTAATGCCCAAACAGAAACAAAAAAAAAAAACATAACAAAAACAAAAAGGATTCATAATTCATTAATTGTCTACTCCTCTTCACTTTCGCTCTCATCATCATCAGATGATTCGGAGCTGTAACCATTTTGGATATTGGAAGTGAAGGAAGCAGGAGTAACTGGAGAACCATTTTGACTCGATGGTGATGCGCCATCCAAGATCGCTAATTTGTTTCTGATCTTTTCAATTTGTCTGCTTTGCTCCTCTTTGCTTAAGTTCTTAGACTTCTTTCTTCTACCCAAACCATTTGTTGGTGAGACAGATTGATGTTCAGTAACGTCATTACCGGATGTTTCAAACTGTCTGAAGAAAGTGTTATACAGAGTTAGGATGGTATCGTTATCTAATGTATCTAGATCCAACTCGACTTCTTCATCATCACCCAAGTTTGGCATAGACTTCTTGATAATTTCAATGACCTTCTCCAACTTAGCAGTTGGCAGGTCATTAATATTCTCTGTAATGATTTTCTTCATATCGTAGGTGACTATGGTCTTCAACTTCTTCTTTCCTCTTCCTACTCTGCCCTTAGAAGCAGTGGACTTCTTTCTACCTCTCCGGCTGCGAGATTTCTTCGTGCCACGGGCAAGTCTCCTTTCTTTCCTGATCTTATCTAGTTCTTGCTTCTTTAGTTGTTGTAATTCCACCTTCATCCTGGCTAGTTGCTCTTCTAGATATTGAATAGCAGGGTTTGTAATGGAGGTTTCATCAATCTCTGCGTCTGAATCTTCGGAGACCTCTGATTCATAATCAGAATACTCTTCTTCGGATTCTACATCAGGAATTGATGGTCTATCAGCCCATCTGCTATTGAATACTTCTTCTAGACGATGGCCCATCATGTTAACGATGGTCCCATCTGGATTGAAAGCATAACAGTTCTGAAAGATCAACCGGATGTCTTTTTCAAACTCTTCCGGTGTTTGGTATTCCCAGTTACTTAACTTCTTTGAGACAGTACCCAAATCCATTGGCTCCTTGACGTAATCAAAGTATGTTGGACAATTTAGTGCAACAGGATCAACAGGTTCCAAAAATGGGTAGTTAAAAGCTGCATACTTCTTGTTAGCCAGCTCCTTAACAACGCCCTGGCAGAATTTCATTGCCTGTTGTAGTTTCTTGGATTTAGGTTTTTTGTTCATTTCGTAAGGATAAATATCCTTCGATTTAGGAGGATGTATCTCTCTCTTGGGCCTACCGTTGTGTGTAGTGGCTCTTCTGATGACAACGGGTGCATCTTCGGCTGTTTTCTTCTTGCCGCGAGCTGAACTACCTTTACCAGAGACTAAAGGGTCATCTGCAGGTAGTTCTTTGGCTGGCATGTTTAGCATATGTTTTTCGAAAGCAGCTTGAATGTTCTTACCCATTTGAGAAATCACAGCAGCTGCACCGTTAAACTTAATACTATTGTCAACCATCTGATTGAAATCGTCGTGAACCTGTTCTGGAGTTTCGTATGCATTAACGTTCAACTTCTTTTCTATAGTAGATAGATCCATAGGTCTCTTAACGAAGTTGAAGTAGAGAGGGATTTTCAAAGCCACGGGATCAACAGGAGCCAAAAAAGGTCTAGCATCTTTTAATCTCTTTACAGCCTTAATAGCCATGAGAGCATGTCTTTGCTGATGCTGTGGAATAGGATTCTCAGGTAAATTATCCATGTCTGGTTCGGCTGGAGGAGCTGGAGCTGGCGTCATGTTAGAAGTATCAACTAAAACAGTCTTACTGGATTCTGAGCTGTGTTCTTCTTTTTTATTTTCTTCATTTTCGCCTTCGTTCACCTCTTCCTTTGGCTCACTTCCCTGTGGTATATCGCTATTCGGTTGTTCTTCTGCCGGTGGATCATTCTCCTCTTCTTTAGCTGGCTCTTCCTCTTTGACTGGTTCTTCTTCTTTAACTGATTTTCCTCCCTCTTCCTTTCTTTCATCAGCAGTGATACTATTATTATTATCACTATCTATCTGAGAAGTTGGAGTAGCACTAGAATCCTCATCTTCCAGTTTCAGTTTCTTACTTTCGTCATCTTCATGATTCTCTTCCAGTAGATCAAATTTTCTTTTATTATTCATCTCTTCATGAACAGGAGGACTAGGTGGCAACTCTACATTCATGGTATCAGTCATTTATGTGTTTCTTTTCCAAATAATTAATAATAGTGAATAGAAAACGGATACTCTTTTGTTAATATTTAGAAGAAGAATAAAAAAAAGATTATTATCACTTTATTCTATCTCTTAAATTTATATCTTGAGTATCTTTCTTGCTTCCCAAAATTAATAAAAGGATTTCTTTCTTTTGTATAATGTGGGTTCTTTTTATTTTAGTCAAATAAAAGGATTTTAGAAAGAGAAAAAAAAATTATACTTTTTTTTTTTCGTTTTCCTTTAATAATAAAAAAAAATGTTTTTTATTTTTGGGGGAATTTGAGTTAGATGTAACACCGTCAAAAAAGATATTCCCTAAAATGGAAAAACCTTTAAAAAAAAGAAATAAAACGGATAAGAAGGAGTAGTGCAAAAAAAAAAATCCTTTTTTCCCAAACAAAGAAAATTTTTCTTCATCCGCTGCTATTTATATAAAAAAAAAATTTCCCTCTCTTCCTCTCTTTTTCGTCCACTCTCGTTGTCCTTCATTTCTCTCTCTCGCACTTGTTTTCTTCCCCCGCCCCCCCCTTCAGGAAAAAAAAAAAAAAAAAAGTCGACGAAGAACTGCCCTTTCTTCCCTGCGACGTTTTCAAAACAAAAAATTTTTTTTTTGTTTCTGTGTTCTGCGTAATAACATAATCCTGCATCTCTACGGACATACACTCTCGTATGGTAATACTTGCAATGATAATAGCAAAGACTTGCTACCCTGCCATACGCACTAAAACATACGTAGCAAAGTTTTTTATTTACATTGACCAGCAGCCCAAAAAAAAATAAACAACAAAAATATTCTCTTTCTTGTGAAAAGATTTCCTACGACGGTTTCTGAGGAATGAGTGAGTATCATTACGTCTTTGTCTATGGGATCTCTCTCATCACATCTTACAACACACAGAAACCAACAAACAAAGTATCAAACAATTATGACGAAAAATAAAATTTTTTCAATTTCTATTTGAGGAGTTGTGTTCACTAAGAAACAAGCGTACGGAAATGTTACCCCCCCTCATTAAATCCCTTCCTTTTCAGCCACTGTCTAATAAATGCACGACAGTTTCTGTACGTTTATAATGATGTTCATAAATTTGGTTTGTTTTTTCTTTTCTTAGCCTTCGTTCTCATGCTGGGTAAAGAAAAATATAAAAACACCAGCCTATAAATACCAGTGCTTTTGCTATGTTATTAGTGCTAAGAAACAGTTGTACCAATGGTTGATATTCGTGTCTGGTTACCACATCCAAGATGATTCTCTTCCTCTCCCCGTCTTATTTTAATCTCACTCACTTTTGTTCTGAACTTTTCCATGATGTTCCATTCCGAAAACACTTTGCTGGTCAACAGACCCTCTTTTTTTTCTCTTGTAATCTTGGTAGGGTTAGTAATTCTTTTTTTTTTTTGAGGAAACGTCAAATCAAAAATGATAGGGTTATGACCTAAGGGTTTGTTAGGGTTTGTATCCAGGTTTTGCTAGGGTTTTAAGTCTAGGGTTTTAAGTCTAGGGTTTCTTAGGGTTATGACCTAAGGGCTCATATCTCTCCATACCGTAATTCCCCCCCCCCCTTCAGTAAAATTGGCGGCTCACTAATCGCTTTGTGAATATACCATTAAAACAATTTAAACACACTTGGAACTATTGTTAATGTTTCTTTTACTAAACACAAAGTTGGTTAGTACGAAACGTAAGTATCCGTTCTCTTCCTTTGTTTTTTTGTTCTTATGATTCCTTAACGATAACCGATTGATTTGCTCTTCCCCCATTAAGAGTGTAGTAAATCATACCATTCTAATTTCTATATTATTTGCAAAGAGCTTCTTTACAAAAAATAATGTAATTTGTTGTTGTTCTTGGTATTTTATAAATCGTATAATTAAATGCCCCTTGTCACAGATCACATAAAAAGTAAGAAAAGAGAATATAACATTATTTTTACTTTTATCTGAATTGGTAATCCTCACAGAAACGGAAAAAAAAATTTTTTTGTAAATTTTTTTGGATTCTGTGATTCTCATCCCTCTCCACTTTTTTAACCCACCCCACCACCCCGCCACCCCACCAACCTTCGCCGCTTACCTAAAACGGTAAAAATTCCATTTACTTCGTGGTAAATTATATACACGGAATATGTTGTCGTTGACGTTTGTAGTGATTATGTTATAATATATTAATACATTAATAAAAATAATTATATTTACAAAAGTTAGCGGGTGAGGAATTCAAAAAAAAAGATAAATATTCGGTCTATAGCTCATTATGTCAGTTTTCCCATCCTTTTATGTGTTTTTTTTTCGGTTCATTAGTCATTATTTTTCAAGGATATCCCTCAAGATATCCCGTACTGGAGGTAATGATATCTTTTCTTCTTTAACTCTTGAATGCTGTTCCAGTTGAGAAATGTCTTGTGTCAATGAGTTTGTTGATACTACACTGCTAGATGAAGAAAGTGGTTGTTGTTGTTGTTGTAATACCGGTTGTTGTGATTCTTGATAGGAATGTAAATATTGTGTGACGTGTGGAGTGCTGTCGGGTCCGAGCCTGTGTAATGCATTTACGAGAAGATTTGAATGTTTCTTTTCTAAACAATTAGGGGATACAGGTGAGCTCAGTTCCGAATGTGTATCGATTGCATAAGTACTGTTTATGTTGTTGTTCATTTGGGAAAATATTGAAGGTGTGCTGCTAACTAATGGTGTGGCGTACCCTAATAGATTAGCGCTACTATTGTTGTTACTTCGGCTGGTACTAAGCGAGGAGAGTGATAGGCTGCTAAGATTCACAAATGATGCTGATCGGCTTGCTGTCGATGACGATGGTGCCGATATTGGAGGGAGCATTAGAGGTTTATTCGGCTGGGGTTGCGGTTGGGAGAATGGTACCTGCCATCCTTTGGCTATACTGACATCGTTAGTTATAGTGGCATCAGAGGGTGTAGAAGAAGGAGTTGATGTATTACTCAGTTGAGTTGATGTTGCTGTTACTGATGATGTTGTCGATGTTGTTGATTTCAAGAATTTATTTTCTGATATTTGAAAAGTTGTGGTCGAAGTTGGAGGATTGCTGGAAATAGGATTCATAACCTTGCCTTCGATGACCTTGTAGTCTGGTACAATACTTGAATTATTTTTAGATTTTGATGTCTTCATGTTATCCTTCCGCGAAATAGACTTGTTCCCTATGTGTGTTCGACTATGTCTTTTCAGCTCATCTGCCCTGCTGAAACTTTTGGTACACGATGGATAGGTGCATTTATGTGGTTTCTCACCTGTATGAGTTCTAAAATGACGCTTCTTATGCTCTAATCTATGGAAACCACGAGAACATATTTCACATCTGAATGGTCTTTTGAAATTATCAGCTGGAAATGAATCCTGATTTTTTATTTTACCAAACATAGTTGGTGATCAAAAAATAAAATGAAATAAAATAAAAAGAAAAGACGGTATAAGAAAATGAGAAGAAATAGTAATACAAAAATAGAATTTTAATTGAAGTTCGGTTAGAATAAGAAATTAATAGAATTGGTCCTTCTGAAATTTTTTGAAATCACTCAGAGGTTATTTTTGTGTAAAAATAAATTCCAATTCGATTTTTTACCTTCCCTTTCTTATTTCTTTTGTCCGGTTTCGAATAATACATGTAACTTTTTGCCCTTTTAAAATGATAGTTATCGAACTATTTCGATAATAGGTTATTATTGCCTATTGAACTTAGTGGTCGTTTTCGGGTAATTTGATTAAGTTCGATGGTGTCAATGATTTTCTATTCAGAAAATACGTTAGATTAGAATAAAATTATATCAATTGAGAACCGTTGTCAATCACCTTTGTAATCCTTAGGGTTTGTTTTAATTTCTTCGTAATTAAGGCACTGTTTATTCTCTTTTCTATGAAGATGGGGATCAAATAATAAAAAATTATTTGGACCGATGGGGAAACAAAAATTAACGGAGATTGATATAAAATTGCCTTACTTGCTCTACATATATAAAAAAATTATTTAAGAGAAGTAGGGATAAATAAAGATTGAATCGTTAAAACATCTCGTTTCTTGCTCCTTCCTTTTTTTTTGTTTTAAAAACTTTCCTTTTTCATTTGCTCCCGCATATCAAAATGTTCTAAAACTTCAATATGATCACTTTTTTTGATTTGGACAAATTCTACCTGCAAGACTACGGAGCTGTGTAGGTGTACCTCATCACATAAAGGGAAGGCTATAAAGTATGAATAAAAAGCAAAATAGAAGAAATAAAAAAAATAAAGGACACAATAGCAATATGGGTACGTTTCTTTGTCTCCTATGTAATGTCTACTGTTGACACTAAGTAAGGAATATGCTGTAGTATAAAAAATTTAGACAAAAATGTGGGTTTCTTTACTTTCCTTCTAATCCCTGATACCATTATTAAAAAAAAAAAAAAAAAATTAAAATAAAATAAAATAAAAAAACCTTTATTTTAGCCCTTCCCACCCCCACTAGGAATGATGTATTTTGTTCAAAGAACGAGGTAATTGGATAGCGCGGGATAAGAAAAGAAAGAAAAAGTACACAAACCTCGAAGCATTAAAGAAATAGAGACATACCAAGAAATGTATTTGTTTGTTTTTCGATTCTATTTTACCAATTGAAATTGTACAACAAGAATTCATTGGTCCTCCATATTATGAGAGTTGTTAGTAATTGGATTCACTGCAAAATATCAAAAAGATGTGTTTGTAACAAAACATGGGGGAAGAAATGTTTTGAAGGTGTGAGTTTTGATGAAAAAAAAAAAAAAAAAAAAAAAAAATTAAGCACCATTTTCTTAGAAAGGAACTTATGAAAGAATAAATAAATAAATGAGTGTAGAAACAATTTAGTTACTGTAAATGTGTCAACAAAAAAAACATTGCTATTCGTGTGGTGGGGGTGTTTCCCTTGAGATTTTTGATCTGGATAGTACCCCAGGAGATTTATCAGTTCACATTCAGCTATAGTGGGGTCTACAGCAGATTCTTGGACGTTAAAATAAAAGATTTGCCAATTTTTCCGGGAAAAGGGTTTTTCCGGATACCTCTTCTAAGAAGTTGTAGTACGAATTAACAATTATACGCACATTTCCTGTAAACGTAGGAAGGAGGATACATTGTATTTTGGGTTCTTCCTCGAGGAGAGAGTTTTTCCGATGTGCAGCACAGTGAGATATAAATTTTCCTAAAGGGGATAGTTTTTCCGTTGGTGCTCGCATTGTTTGTTTTGTCAGTTTAGTTTTGCTGTTTTGTGTCTGTAGCTAATCATTTTGAAGAATTTTATTGATCCTCGGATCAGTAATTGCAGGAGCAGTCAAATTTTTGTTTTAATGCTGGTTTGTTTTTGTTTGGGTTTTGTTTTCAAATTTTTTTTCATTTTTTTTCCCACACATTTTCCGCTTATTTACGCTTGTTTTTTCCTGTAAATGTTGCCTTGTTTCTTTTTGTGTGAAACAAAGTACTCAATTGTGTAAGGAAAAAGAAAAAAAAGCAGCGGGATATTAATAGAAGGGTAAAGAACAATAACAACAACAAAATGAACCACAAAATATACATCCTACGGTATTTTACAGAGAAGTTAAGTTTGAAAATGATTTAATCCTGAACTTCAAAATTTTGTAAGCAATGGACAAAGCAGAAAAAAAAAAAGTAACGATGTAAAAAGTTTTTCCGAACTGCATTTTAAGAAGACAAAATACACGCAAACTGAATAGAGAAGAGTTTTGACAAAAAAAAAAAAAAATTATTGTTTATTTCAAAGAGGTTAAAACGAAAAAATGGTGTTACTTATTGTTCAGCGCTATTGCTGCTTGAATGTTTAGAGGAGGTTGGCAGGTAAAGCACATATTGTAATATGATCGCAAATATTTCCATTTATGGTAATTGTCTCTTTCGATCTCTCCTTCTGTAGTTGTTTGTTTTGCAGTCTGTTAAGCGAACACATTTTGATATACTCCTTGTTCAAAGAGTCGTACTTTGAAGTTCGCTTCTGACCTCCGTTTTTTGTCATAGCTCTAAATTCGCATCGTTATTGGAATTGTTTAAATGTCCATGATGTAAAAAAATAAAAGCTATTAAGGAGGAGTGGGGGAGAAAAGAAACCAAAAAAAAATATCTAAAAATAAAGCAACAATGAAAAGCTAGAATCATACAGGAAGGTGATCCCGCAACCTCTTTTCTCATGTTTCTTCTTCTTTGAATTTGTGTGATGTTATCCCGGATTATCCTTCTAACTGCATAGAGTTCTGCATAGAATATTTCGTCATAAGACACTTTAAGCTACAGATAGAAACAGTAGAGAATCCACAAAACTACCCATTGTTGGGTAGTAAGTAATGGATATATTCAAAAAAGAAAGAAAATGGTGAGGGGAAAGGTAGGCATGACCGATTACGTCAGAGCTAAATTTTCGTGGTCGGAGTTACTTATAAAATGACCTTGTAAAGAACGGAGTTACATCTAATTAAGTTTAGGAATTCTATTTTGCCGTCTTGAAATTCTGAGTGGTTTTTCCTGGAAAAAAAAATAAGATCAAAAAACTAAAATAAAATTTGGAAAAAAATCGTAAATAGTAAAATCCGTTTTCCATTATTGCCTTCTCGTTAGTCGCATGATCAAATATGTGAATTGGTCGTTTATCATCTTCTATGGTCGTATTTCCCATCTATGTGTTCAGTTATTTTCTTCTGGTTAGGTTGGTTACTTATTTTTTTGCCTCTTATTACCCCTTACATTACCAAATGTCCATTTATTTGATTGATTATTGCGGAGTTGCCCGAATAATCAATATAAACGGAAATAAACGATTATATATCAGAAGGACAAAAAAGAGGGGTCATGTGGTCACATGAGAGAATTGAATGACTGAGATAAACGGCACTTTGGCCTACAAAATAAAGCCAAGAAATAAATGAGAATTACCTCATTTTTTATTTTTTCAAGAATGAAAACTGCTGAACAAATAGTAAAAGAGGGGTTGTGGTTCGTTATTCTAAAATAAGTAGTTTCTGCAACCTTGAAAGAAAGTTATTGCTGGATTTGCAATACTATTGGTAGACTGTGTATATCCATTTAGAAGCTATTAACTATTATCAAGTAAGCTGTAACTGTTTTCAGAAATGGTCACGTGCTTTGTGAAGAATAAGTTGAAGTTGTATTGTAGTCCTAGATTGTTCCAAAATAATAAATAACTTTTCTTAAAAGTCATAATTTTTTTTTTCATTCTATAAATTTAAAAATTATAAGAACTAGTAATAATACAATTGTTAAAGAATGAATTTGTAAATTACAGAATGTCTATACAGTGACTTTTTTTTTAATGCAGAATTTTATAAAAATGAAATAGTTTCAAATTTAGCGAGCAATGCTACTACTTTCTTTTGAAACCAGGTGGTGGTTGGAACTTCTTAACCGGTGGTATAGGCTTGGTAGATGATCCTTTATTATTACTAGCATTATACTTACTTTCACCTTGAGGCTTCGTCACTTTTCCTTCACTATTATTCTTTTTCCTTTGATTCCTTTGTTTTTGCAGCTGCTTCTTCTCTTTCGTCTCTGCCACCAATCTTTCCCTTTTAGTCTGTTGTGGTCTATCTTCAATTAGTGTCGATAATATCTGTTCTCCTCTCAGAATTACGAGACCTAATATCCTCTTCTTGACTTTCAAGTCGGTCTTCTCAACACCACTCTTCCTTACAGAATCCAGCTCCCGCCTCAGTACACATTCTTCTATACAATCGCTTAACACAACATTCATGTGTTTGTCAAACGCCAACAACTCTCCGATGTATACTCTACCGTCCTGAGCCACTACCCGTAACTTGTAGTTAATCAAGTCAGCTAACCTGCTATTATGTTTCACTTGTACAGACATATTCTCCCTCTCTTCCCTCTCTTCAATATTCGTTATTTTACTGTATACCGAGTTTAAGAATGTGATCTAAATGCAGACATATGCTGTTTCAATATAGTTTCTTCAAAAAAATCTTTTTTTCTCATTTTTTTATTTTTTCAAAGCTTTTTAACAAAAAAAAAAAAAAAAAAAACGTAAAAAAAAAAAAGGAAGATAAATATAAAGATACTTTTAAGGTTTATATAAGCCTTTTTATAGGTGCTGAAACTGTTACGATCTGTGGTTTATTCAATTGCAATTGACATTAGTACACACACGTAATGGTTGAAGAGAAGGATAAAGTTGAAGACGTGGCTCCAGCCCCAGTAGAAAAGAAGAAGAGACGGAGAAGAAACTATGACGATTACGATGCCGAGGTAACGGCATCAGAAAAGACCAAGAAGAAGACGAAAACGGAGGATGGCAAGACTTCTGAGACCAAGAATGCTACTGCTGGTGGCGACAGTGATTCTGAAAGTGAAGTCGATGACGCCAAATTGGACCGTTTGGTTAATGAGGATGAGGAAGAGGATGATCTAGCTGAAATCGATACTTCTAATATTATTACCACGGGTAGAAGAACGCGTGGTAAGATCATCGACTACAAGAAAACTGCTAAGGAACTAGATGAACAACCAAAAGAAGACGAAGAAGACGAAGATGCTGATTTTAGCGAGCAATAAAACTGTATATTTTTAAGTAATTTTCATTCAACAAATAAAATGGATAAACTTTGTAACTTTAAAGAAAAGGAAAAAATAAAAAAAAAGTGTTTGCTACTTTACAAGTATATCTTATAAGCTTTTTACTTATTTATTTATTTGATATATATATATATATATATATATTTTTTGTCACTTTTATTTGTATCTATTTATATATAATATAGGATAGTATATTATAATAATAATATAATATAGGATAGTATATTATAATAATAATATAATATACTATTCATGGTGAATTTTTTATTGTTTTCTTCTTAAACAAGCAGGTAAGGAAAGAAGAAATTAATGCATTAAAAAAAAAAAAAGGGAGAGAGTAAGAATCACAGCAGTAACTTTCAAAAATAATAATAGTAAAAATACTGGGAAAACTTTTAACAACAGCTACCTGAACTACTCTTCTTCTTCTCATTTGGTGCTGGAGTCAGACTGATGGTAGGACCGTTTGGACCGGAAGCCTTATTAGCATTACTTAGTTCCACCTGATGCTTGCTGACCTTCTGGTGGATGGCTGCAATTAGTTCCTTAAACGCCAGGTCTACATTCTCACTATTCAAAGCAGAGGTCTCCGTGAACAGCAGCTGGTTCTCTGCGGCAAATTGCCTGGCCTCATCGGTGGGCACAGCACGCAAATGTGCCAAATCCGACTTGTTACCAATAAGCCCCACAGCCACGTTGTCATCTGCGTTCTCCCTCAGCTCAGACAGCCAGTGGTGGCAGTTCTCGTAGCTGCTAGACTTGGAGATATCATATACAATCAGCGCACCGACAGCACCACGGTAGTATGCAGAGGTAATGGCACGGTAACGTTCCTGGCCTGCAGTGTCCCAAATCTGCGCTTTAATCTTCTTACCGTCCACATCCACGGTCCTAGTGGCGAACTCCACACCAATAGTCGACTTGGAATCAATATTAAACTCATCAGTAGTGAACCTGGAAAGCAGGTTCGATTTACCAACACCAGAATCACCAATCAAAACAATCTTGAACAAATAATCGTAATCGTATCCGTAATCTTCGTTACTCATCTTCTATCTTCTATCCAGTGTCCTTTTTATTAAATCCTTTTTGTAATTTTTTGTATATATATTGTTAAAAAAAATATTATCAATATCTCTTATGTGTTAATTCCCCAAAGTTTTCTCTATGTGAACCCTTTCCCCCCTTAATCAAAACGAATACTTTTTGCAAAAGAATATGTAACCCCAGATACTTATTCTATCTCTCTCTATCTCTCTCTACATTGTGTAATAATCTGAATAATCTCGAAATTGAAAGAAAGAAAGAAAGAAAGAAAGAAACAAAACAAAACAAAACAAAACAGCCAACGGGCGTAGAAAAAAGACGGAGAGAGAGAGAGAGAGCAACAGAGACAGACAAGACAGACAGATTTTACCCGGATGCATTTATACGAAATCTATACCGGATTGTGTCTGTGTGGGGGAAGATGGTGGTGGTGATGGTGGTCTGTTTGTTTGTGTGTGTGGATATCTTGTATGTCTGTTACAATACATTAGTGTATTTCTAGTACAATACTATTCTGTCTGTGTCAATTCTTCTCCTGATATTCTCTTATTGTTATATAGGGTACTGAGTGATTTCTTTACGTCTTTACAACTACTTTGTCTATATTACAATACTACTTCTCTCTTTCAGTGATGAACTACCCATACACATGTACACAACTCTGATCTCTCTACACAGTGGCATACATTCATATATATATATATATATATACCACTGTACGTTTCACATACACGTCACTTATTACGGATACAATTGGTTATTCCGGGTAAGAAGGTTTGCTTGAAATTTTTTTTTTTTTTTTTTCTAATACCACTTCCGATGCTCATCGCAAAATGATATATTATACATATATTATGTATATATTGTATAATTGTAGTAGGTTAGAGTTAAGCCTTTGGTTCTCAGTTTTTTAAAGATATACATTGAAGCTTGGTTTTTTAAATATTTATAGATAAACTAGAAAACCAAAAGATGTCTTCTCCTGTGGTGAAATCGTGCTATAATGGTGATGGACAGTACTTCTGCTATGTGTCTGTGGAATTGGACAAGCAGAGGGTGTCTGTGGTTCCTGCTGGTGGATATGATGCTAGTGTTGAGTTGCCCTCGTTGATGTTGGATAGTGGGGTCAATGTTACCTCGTTGGCGTGGTTTGATATGGATATCCAGTGCGTCTTGGTGGGGTTGAGTACCGGTGAAGCATGGGTGTACTCTCCATTGGCTAATGAGATCGTTGCAAAGTTGTCGACTGGTGACGGGAACTCCATTGTGGCCATGGACTCTGACAACAAGTACATATGGTGTTGCGACTCCCAGGACTTTATCTACAAGTTCGATGGTAAAGGGTTCGCACTTTCCAATAAATTCAAACTGGAGTCCGTGGCGGACGTTAACCAGTTGTCTATCTTTGATGAATCCCATTTGTTGGTGGCCTCCCATTCTATTTACCTTGTTAACCACGTGGATCAGAGTGTGGAGTTGACCTACCCGGGCCATATTCAGCCAGTTATCCAACTTAAGAAACTGAATGACGAATTCTTCGTGTCTGCCGGTGCAAGTGACAGGTTTTTGAATATATATAATGTGAAGACAGGTGACACCAAGAGTATCCTAGTGGCCAATGCTGACGTTACCTGTTTCCAAAACTCTGGCGACAAAGATATAATAGCTATCACAGAAGATGGTACCGCGGAGCTTTTTAACGATGTGCTGGTGGCATCTGATGTCGGTAACTCTAAGAAGAGATCCAGGGTGAAGAAGTCCAAACAAGCTACAAAAATTATCAAGGTGGTCAGAAAGGATTCATCCGCATCAAAGTTGGAATTGAAAGATGCCCATCTAAGTCAGAATCAAGCTAGCTTGGTATGGTTTGTAAATGCAACTGTACCAAGATTCTACCAGATCAACACCGATAACATCCCAGCTGATTACGAAATACAAGTGGAGTCTAATTTGAACCAAAAGAATTTCAGCGAGTCGCGTACTCTGTACGGTAACGATACTGCATCTGCCAAGACCTACAAAGAAGGTAATGCCAGAGTTACCTCAGGTGACAACTATAAGCATGTTACAGATGCTATTAAAGAATGGGAACAAGAGTTGCAAGAGAAGGCTCAAACTGGAGATGAAGCAGAAGGGGAGGAAGAAACTTTACAAGATAGACTACAGGCTTCCAATTTTTCAAATTTATCTACAAAACTATCGAAGCACATGAAGAATGCACAGGATGGTGATAAACTGACGAAGTCTGCCATTGTTGCTGGTACAGTAACCACCATCCTTGCACAAGCATTGCAATCAAATGATCATTCCTTGTTGGAGACAGTATTGAACAACAGAGACGAAAGAGTTATCAGAGACACCATCCTTAGATTGAAAGCACCACTGGCAATTGTACTGCTTGAGAGGCTTGCAGAAAGAATTGCCAGACAAACACACCGCCAAGGACCACTAAATATATGGGTGAAATGGTGTTTGATCATACACGGTGGTTACCTCGTGCAAATACCGAACCTTATGTCCAGTTTGGCGTCTTTGCACTCTACATTGAAAAGAAGATCAGACCTCCTACCAAGACTGTTGGCCATTGAGGCACGCCTAAATAACGTTGTAATTTCCCAGACCAAAGAAGAAGTCGAGGAAGTTACAGTTGAATACGACGAAGACGAAGACGACGTGGAATACAACGAAGAATTGGATGACGCAGGTTTAATAGACGATGGTGAAGAAGAAGAAGAAGATGATGATGATGAAGACGATGAAGATGAAGATGAAGATGAAGATGTCCAAGGAGAAGGCGATGACCTAAATCCATCAGAACAAGACAATGAAGAAGGATACAGTGATGTAGAGGTATAACAATAACATACAAACAAACAAATAATATATATATAGATCGCATCTAAAATTTTTGATAAGTCATATAAACAAAAAAAAAACAAAAACAAGACAGCATTTTGTACAATTCAAATATACTACACAGTACAATACAATACACAATACAACACAATAATACAGTACAACATACAATACGGCAAATAAATATGAGAAGCTCAAAATTGTTATATTAAAAAGTGCAATTTAATTAGCTCTGACTTCTGCCCACTCAGAAAATACCGCACGAACTCAAATTTCAGCTGAAAAAAATTTTTTTTTTTGGTGTGATGGTTGGAAAAAAAAAAAACATGCGATGCTCATCGCATAAAAAAAAATTTTTTTTTCAGTTATTTATAAGCAGTTGAAATTGTTAAATTTTAGTTTTAGAATTTAGAATTTCTTCATTTACCTTCCTAGTTCAAACTTTTTTTTTTAATTTATAACTGGCGGGGGAGAGTTTAGTTCTTGTAATTTTAATGGGACTGGTTCTTTTTATCTTATTATAGTTATTTTAAAACACACATATATATCCTACTTTGCTATCCCGTCCCACGCCCCTATCCATCGGATAAGAGAAAGAGAATACTAATATTATATATATAACATCGTACCATGTCTGACGAAGATAAGCAATACATCTCCTACAACAATGTGCATCAACTGTGTCAAGTTGCAGCTGAGAGAATCAAGAACTTCAACCCTGATTTGATTATTGCTATCGGTGGTGGTGGTTTCATCCCAGCTAGAATCTTACGTACATTCTTGAAGGAACCAGGTGTACCAACAGTTAGAATCTTTGCCATTATCCTGTCTCTATATGAAGACATCAACACTTCCGGCTCTACTGCTGAAGAGGTCGGTGTAAAGGTCAACAGAACCCAGTGGATTGATTACGAGCAATGTAAGCTTGACCTTGTCGGCAAGAACGTTTTGATTGTCGATGAAGTCGACGACACCCGTACCACCCTGCATTACGCTCTAAGTGAACTAGAGAAGGACGCTGCTGACCAAGCCAAGGCCAAGGGTATTGATCTAGAGAAGAACCCAGAACAAAAGACCAACTTCGGTATATTTGTGCTACACGACAAGCTGAAGCCAAAGAAGGCCGATCTACCAGAAGACTTGCTAAACGATCCTAACCGTTACTTCGCTGCCAAGCAAGTGCCAGACAAGTGGTATGCCTACCCATGGGAATCCAAGGACATCGTCTTCCACACCAAAATGGCTGTCAAGCAAGGAAACGATATCTTCATGGAATAAAACACTACAAAAAAAAAAAAAAAAAAAATGTACACTATAACAACTTATTTATCTTATTTTTATACTGAACTTTTTAATACATAATCATATCAACTGATAATTTATCCCCGAAGGTATGTTTGTATGAAATATATATAGAAGAGAGACAAGTACAAATACAAAGACACGGACAAAGGACAAAATAAGACCCTGATAGAAATTAAGGGCCTAGACATATAGCAAGCCAGTAATCAAAAATTATCAAATAGAAATATTATTAATAATATCTCAAATACCCGCAAAACAACTTAATACATCAATCAAATCTGTTCTCCGAGAGATTATTAATAAACATGATTTACCCTTCAACTTTTTATCGTTAGTGGGGTGTGTGTGTGTGTGTGTGTGTGTGTGTGTGTGTGTTGTGATTTTCTCTCTCTCTCCTGCCGTGTTAAGAACCCGGGTGAAGAAATATTGCGTCATTTCGGTGTTTGAAAATGTCTAGAAAATAAAATGTAATGGGATTTTACTATAATGTACCTTATATACCCCCACCTTATAATATTGTATATAAAAAGACGCACTCTTTGCATTAAGAGATCCAGATTAAGTTTTTTTATTATTTATTGTTTTTTGCTCTCTCTCTTTGGTTTTTTTTGTTTTCTTTCATTAATACTCTATTGATTATTGAATATTGATTATAGTTTTTTTTTTGTTTTTTTGACACATTTATTTTATTTGATCTATTATTATGACTGTTACTCAAATTCCTATTTGGTTAGATTGTGATCCTGGCCATGACGATGCTGTGGCTATGTTGCTGGCCTGTTTTTTACCTGCTTTCAAACTCTTGGGACTAAGTACTTGCCACGGGAATGCACCACCCGAAAAGACGGACTACAATGCGAGGTCGTTGTTGACAGCGTTTGGTAAAGCCAAAGAGGTGCCAGTTTACCGTGGTGCTCAGAGACCATGGATCAGAAACCCTCAATACGCCCCCGATATTCACGGTGACTCGGGGCTGGATGGTACTTCCTTGTTGCCAACACCCGTGGTTGAAGCTAGAAATGATATGAGCTACATAGACGCTATTGAGAAGGCTATCTTGGAGCACGAGGGCGAGATTTCGTTTGTGTCTACAGGGTCGATGACTACTATTGCCACTGTTTTGAAAGAACGGCCATATTTGACTGAGAAAATCAGGTACATTAGTATTATGGGTGGCGGTTTCGGTGTCGGTAACGTCAACAAGGGCCTCTCTGCCGAGTTTAACGTATGGGTAGACCCACATGCAGCCCAGTTCTTATTCAAGACACCAGAGATTGCTCATAAGATTATTCTGATCCCATTAAATCTAACTCACAAAGCTATTGCTACTAATGAAATCATGGACAAAGTTTTGGGTGAAGGTGAATCTAATATCCGTAGACTATTCTATGACCTTTTCTTATTCTTTAGAAAAACTTACAAATCGGCCCAAGGTTTTGAAAATGGTCCACCTATTCACGATCCGTTGACATTGTTACCATTGTTAGAGTTGTATCAATGGAAAACTGAAGAACAGGTCAACTTCACTTATACCCGTATGGATATCGATGTTGTTGTGGACTGTGACAGTGATAACGCTGGTAAGTTGGTAACACTACAAGAATACCCTGCGTGTGAAAACAATAAAGGCACTAGGGTTGGTTTCGAATTGAACTTTGACTTCTTCTGGAAAGAAGTATACTTTGCATTAAATGAGGCCCAAAAGACTTCAACTATTGATTAAAAGGATACAAGATAGTTCATCTCATATCATTTTAATAACTAATATTGATACGAAAAATAAAAAGCTATTTTCAAATTATTTGCAGCTATTTCATGCATTTGTTGTTTAACGTTCCTAACATCAAGTTTACATTTTCCATTTTTTTTTTTTTATTGTTACGCTATCATATCTATAAATTTAATAAGTACTTTGCATCTTAATTTATTTTTTTATATATCTAAGTTATCAATTTATTACTTTATCAAGGTTTTTTTTTTATTTCTGCTTCAATTAATAATAGTTTTTCTACGATTAAAACCATGATTCTTTCCTCTCGATTATGCGATTTAATTTTACTTTCAAGTCTAGTGGACAGAGAGGACCGGCAGGTGTCATACGTTCTTCCCAAGAAGGATCCAGAGTCCATTCAAATGATTTCAACATATCACTCACAAATATCCTTCCTGCTACCAAAACCAACTTTTCTCCAAGGCATACCCTTTTGCCACCATGGAAGGTATTCATTATACACCTAATTTTGGATAACTTCCAACATCTGGTAATTTCCTCTATAGATTCACCCCATCTTTCAGGCAGAAAGCTATCGGCATACTCTCCCCAATATTTTTTGTCATGAGTAGTACCATAATTATGATAGCCGACGTAACAACCTTTGGGAATGACAATATTATCACCAATGTGTACCTTTTTTGATGTCCTACGGTTGATAATAACACTTAAAGGAGGAAAGAATCTTAGGGTCTCAAAAAGAAAAGCGTTTAGTAAAGGCAATTCTGATAACTCTTTGTAACTTTTAGTTGAAGATACCTCTTTCCTAATCTTGACCTGCCATTGCGGATGTTTTCCCAACAGGTATATTAAATTAGAAAAAAATAGTTGTGGATTCTCATGGCCTGCTACCAATATAATGACAATATTGTCAGTCAATTGTTTATATGTTAGTTTTCCCTCATAGTGTGCTCTTATCAACCCTGCACCAACACTATTACTTTGGGCAAATCGGTTAGTCCTTACTAATCTTTCTTTAACCTTATCGACCAATTTGTTTCTGAAAGAGTTAACATCCGCAAAAGCTTTGATCCGCGACGGAATAGGAAGTTTATCAAAGAAAGGAAAGTTTAAAAAAAAAGGATGGAATATTTGCTTCTTGATCTTTATTAAGTCCAGATGAAACTCATTTTTAACATCCTTCAAGGCTCTGAAATCAAAACCAAGACCAATCTGACATATGTTATCTAGTGTTAATTTTTGGATAAAAGGTATAATATGAATGGTATTATGACCCTGGTTATATATTTGTCTTTCAATTAACTTGCAAAATAAAATAGAGTTTCTTTGAAGAATGTCGTCTTCAAAATGTTGTAACCCGTCTTTGACAATATTACGGTATTTTATCCAGTCTGCTCCGTGGGCGCTTATAACATTATCGCCTGTGTAAGCCGCAAGAACACTGTATGGAATCTTTTTTTGGTTACCACTTTTTTGAAAGATGTGTTCATTTTTAAATATTTGACTTAGGTACTCAGGTTTTGAGACTAGGATATTCCACCTTGAGCCAAAAAATATTTTAACAGCACCATGCTTCTCCATTTTCTCCCTAATGTACATATTATAAAATGTCACTTGATCTATGCCAAGCCACTGTGGTAGGAATATGGCATAGAAAGGAATTGTTGGTATATTTTTTGGAAAACTAAAAGGTGGAAACACCACTGTTATGATCAGATATATGATAAGGCATATTACTAGGTAAAACAAATAATTTAAACAGGAGAGCGTAGCCATTTTAATGTGATGAAAGTTTGATGATACTTTTTGTTTGGTTTAATAAAGCAGAGTATTAGAATTTTAAAGGGCATTAAATGTTATCATCAATAATTTCTTCTGGTTATGATACCATTTATACCAAGAAATATACCAATTTTTTTAGACTTTCGAAAAGGTGAAGTATGAGAAGAAAGAAATTAACTCAAAAGTATACAACATTTTTTGCATAGTTTATTTATTTATTTTTTTTTTTCCCTTTACTAAAACTTCTAGGGCTACCAAAAGGCTAAATAAATATATTCTACAAACAACGTTGATTTCAAATCTGGAGTTTTTAGGTTATGTTTTGTTAACACATTTAAAGACAAAGAAGATATGAAGAGAAGAAGGTAACAAAGAACTTCCATATATCATGTTGGTTTCATGACATAATATCATCTGTAAGAAGTCATATGCAGGGTGTACCAGCAAAAATAGCTTCACAATATTTGCTTTAAAGCAGCAAAAATAACCTTTACCACCGAAAGAATGAAAAGAGTAAAGTATACTATAAGAAACATACAGTACCTGTTATTAGCAGTAAGTATATATGACCATATTGAAAGTAGAAATTTCCTCAGAACAGAATGATTTATATTTCAAGAGGGGCAGTCAGTATACTAACCTTATTTTGCTGAGATGAAATTTTTATTGTAGAAAAACTCCGATGCAGATCAATAATTTTTCCTAAACCGTAACTTTTAAGGTATACTTTATTCTTGCAAAAAAAAAAAAAAAGAAAGAAAAATTTTTTTTTAAAAAAAAAGGTAATTTAATTTTTTTTTTTAATTTTATTATCTGAATTGATTTCTATGAATTAAAAACTGAGTAATAACCTAGAAGTTGATGAATAAGAACACTCTCAATGCAACGAACTAGTATATACCAGTAACTCATTAATTGCTGAAAGCTCTTTTTCTAATATTTTCTTTCTTTTAATAATAAAAAGTTCATTGGGTGTTCGAATAAAAAAGGAAATTTTTGATGACATATTTAATTGAGGAAAAGTTAATACTAGAAGGTTGTGATGATACGTTGATATATTTATGAACACTATTTAAAAGTAGTAAAAAAGGAAGAAATATTTTGGTTTTCATTTCCTTATTGGCTCACGACGACGACTTTTTTGTTCGGATTTATTTTCTTTGAGCAGAAGAAGTGCCTCCGAATGTTGCATAGGATTTCATCAGTTGCTTGGAGTTTTAAAACGAGAATAACTAAATGCACTTTAATTTGCTCGAAAGGATTATATTTTTATTTCAATCTCCCTATTATGTAAAAATCTGTTTGGTTTATTACCATGTTTGCAATCATCCTTCCTGTGTAGGATGCGTAATTGTGTTAAAAGTTATGAAGGCCATATGTGTGTTTGAAACTGTGACAAAGAATATTGCAAAAAATTGTGCTTACTTTGACATATAAATACACGTTCATATGATTAAGAATGGACAGAATATATTTTATTTATTCAATTCTTTTTAATTTTTTTTTCTTGCTTCAGTTTTAAATTTATTATGTCAGACATAACTAATATAAAACATAAATCATTATGACTGTAGATGATATAACATTAACTTTCAAACATCCGGCAAAAGGTTGCGAAACAGTGAACCATTCTACTTTTGGGAAGATTATTGCAATATTCTCTAGAAGTTTGATCAGCGGTACTCTATATGCCATAGAGAATAAAAAGGAGTCAAACATTGAGAATAACTGGCTCGAATTCTATGAGCTTTATTCAAAATTAAGAGGAATTCCATCTACAGTTACCACTAAGGTAACTGAATACTACATCTCTTCAGAACTAGGAGATAGGTATATTTCTGGATTGACAACACCTATCAAAATTTCTGAGTACCAGAAAGAAGGTGAATTTCAAATGAGAGGATGCATTAGTACCATTGAGGATGAGTCATACTTCAATGATTGGTTTATGTATCATGTACTTGACCAATGCCGTATTCATAACAATTGTGCATTAAAGATTGAACCAAAAGTACCATACCATGAAATCTTTACTAGGTACTTCGAGGAGGAATTGAAAAACTCTGTTGTGCATGATGAATGGGGTGCTGGAGGTCGTCAATATTTTGTGAATCGTGTTAGGTATTACACTGACAGATATAAGCGCATTGAGTGCATTTTACCTGCTTTCCCTTGCAAGTCGTCCAACATGAATAAAGTTAACGACACTGCACCAGATAAAGGTGAGGAGCTTGCTTTAAGAAGATTAATCAAGGCAACCGAAGATGTGGCTTGCTTCTACCCTCCTGGTATGAAAGTCTGGATTGTTAGTGATGGACATGTCTTTTCTGATTGTATCGGGGTTGATGATGACGTCGTATCAAACTATACTAACCAGCTACATGAACTCTATAAGAATATTGCTAATTTAGACAGAGATTCGATCGGTTTTTGCGGCTTAAAAGAATTGCTATTCCAAGGGAAAGCAGCACCTTTGTTTAGATCTGAATGGGTTGAGGATGTCCAAGTTGACCATCACACTGGTACAATTATCTGTCCATATTCTGACTTGTGCAGACAAATCTTGATGAGTGGTTGTGATACCGATACTGGCTTGTTAAAGGAGCAAATCTCCACACCAGGGCATCCTAGACTATATCTCTATCGTGGGTTTTCCAAGTTTATGATGGAAGATCTAGCCCTCTTGCCATATTTTGAGAATATGTCTAGGAAAGGTTTCAAGAAGGTGATCTCTAAGATTGCTTTTAACATGATAAAGAGAAATGACGCATACTCTAACTTAGTAGAGCTTGTGTTCCCTCACCACTTGAGAATTTCCATTCATGCTCACACTAACAGTGGACCAAAGTTTGGTATCAAAGTCATTTCAGCTAAGCAATGCAAGACCACAAGAACACTAAATTTTGACGAGGAACCCAAATTTGAGGACCTTTTGCATATTCCCACACCATGGCATAACTGTGTTGTCAAAATTGAAGGTGAACATGCAAAGTATGAGAAATTTTACCTTGTGAAGTCAAAGACCGTGAGGGATGCCTTGGAGAGCGGCGAGTTCGTTGGTTATTGGAAAGAAGGTGATATTCAACTTGGTGAAGGAGGACATTACGTTCTAAGAAGGGCTTCTTGTTGAAATAAAATAAGAACAACGTTAATTTTTTTTTTTATTCTGTTATGGCTTTCACTTTCATAAATTTATTTTCAGTTCGTTGACATACCAATTATCCCAAGGTATTTTTTTTATTTTAAGATATTCTTTATTCTTATTAGAATTAAGTTTTTCTTCTTCTCTTATATCTTGCTACTAAGTTCTTTTATAACTATAGTTTTAGTTTTTATAATATTCATTAATATACTATAATATAATTTCTTTTTTTTTTTTTTTGATTAAGGTTAAATTTCTGTTTTGAAAATATTGAACATGTTTATTAATTATATTGAATGGAATGACTAAAGGTTTAAAATAACGAAAAAAAAGTAAAAAAATAAAATTTAAAAACCAAAGGTAAATGAGATGAAATGAAATAACGTTAGTGTGGATATTAATATACAAATAAAGACATAGTGCTTTAGTAGAAGTACGGGGGGGAGGGCTAGATTACAAGTTTCTGTTTTTTTTCTTGAGAAAAAAAAATAGGTAGGGAATGAAGGGGAGGATCTATCAAAAAAATATGTGTAAAAAGTAATAATAAGTGAAAAAAAATGTTAGCAATTCAAATAGCACCCAGGTAATCTTCTTTAATGGAACCAATTGCATGGATAGAACTAACTTGACTTATACAACCTTCAATTTTAACTCTAATTCTTGATTTTATGGTGATCACATCCTCTGAACTCTGGTATGAGGGTGGGTTAGAACCAGCATTGAAAGTCAAATCCGAGGGCATCAAATGCTTAGTGACAAAAACCTTCATTGGCCCCACCTGAACTTCGAAACCGTGCTGGGAACACGATACCACTGTACCATCAACCACCTCACCTTTAAATGGTTTGAACACAACGGCCCTATACTTCACTTTGAACTCTGCAGAACCGTCAGTGGGTAGAATTCTACCACGCTCCACTTCTATATTGTCATAATCAAGCACACACAAGATGTACCCGAACTTACCAGTACAAGAACCTTCAACCTCTTGCAGCAACTTAGTCTTGATATACTGCTTCATCCGAGGCCCAAAGAAAGAAGGATGTAGCGTGACATTAAGCGACAGATCTTTAACAAAGAACATTGTAACTGTGAAATGAATGGATTTGTCGTTACTGAATTGAAGTGGTATGAATAAACACCAATTGAAAACTATTGCGTGTGGGTGTGTTTTGTTATTATTATTTGAAATATCTATGAAATTGCCCTCTCTCTCTTCGCCGGAAAGCAAAAGCAAAAAGCAAAGCAAAAAAAAAACTGAAAAAAAAAATACGAACTGTCATTGGCCACGAATTTTGTCTACAACCAGGGGGGAGAGAGAGAGAATTGGATTCTCGGTGCTCAGAAGGGACTAAAAAGGATTCAAAATGTGGGTTTCTTGTGAAGACTTGTATATAACAGGAAGGGAGGGGGAATTAATAAAGGTTTTCTTTTCCAAAGAGATATAACGATAGCAGAGATAGAAACAAGGATAAAAAAAAAGTTATGCCTCGGTTGGTTGGTAAGTCTATGAGTGACCATATCCTTGGTCTGGCGCAGCAAGGTATCGAGAACAATGTTGCACACTTCAGAGTTGGTGGTAAGAAGCTGTATTTCCCCAAGGCGAGGATCATCCTGTTGAGGCCCAATGCCAAGCACACGCCGTACCAGGCGAAGTTCATAGTACCCAAGTCCTTCAACAAGCTAGACCTCAGAGACTATCTATTCCACGTGTACGGTCTGCGAGCCATGAACGTGACCACACAGCTCCTACATGGGCGGTACGAACGTGTTGGGAACATGGCCTCCCCTCGTTACCGTGGCCCGCAGATCAAGAAGATGACAATTGATATGAACGAGCCTTTCATCTGGCCCGAGGAGGATGTGGGTAACTCTTTGTTTGACAAGGAGTTCTCTCAAGAGTTGAACAAGTTCCGTGAAGAGACGATGATGAATATCGGCAGTGATAAACTCAAGCCTTTCCAGGCGTTTGGCGGTGCCCTTGGTCCCTTCAACGACAACATGATAGCACAGCCGTTCATTCCAAAACACATGAACAAAAACAAGAAAAGAACGCCCGATCTTTCCAAGATCAACAACTACTTGTAAAAAAAAAAAAATAAAATAAAATAAAAAAGCATCTATTTAATTTTAGAACAATAAAAAAAATAAAGGAAAAGCCTTGTATATACGTCATTCTGCAAATAAAAATAAGAAATTATCTCCTGCTCTATTCAACGTAGCAATATTAGAAGTTACATAGTTATTTGAAAGTGTAATAAAGACACATTTCAGCCACTTTCTCTTGTTATTGCCATTTCCATGGCAACATTACACACATAAGAGATATGTATGTATACTATTGTAATCAATAATAATAAAATGACATATAATTCCACGGCATTGTTTTAACATTATAATATGTCAATGCTCATCTCCATCTCCATCTTCATACAATCCCGTGGAATTGTTAGAAGGGGAGAGGGAAACTTCCACGGAAGAGAGAGAGTGTGTAAAAAAAAAAAAAAAGAAAAAAATCACCCGACCTTTTCCCCGCGGTATTAGCAGGGTGTATTTCTTCTTCTTTTTTTTTTTAGGGGGGGGAGAACAGTACCTTCTTCTTCTTCTTCTTCTTCTTCGGGGTTTTCTTAGAAGGGGATGTATTTCTGTCAATTTTTTTTTTTTGTTTCTATACATCCCTCCCCCCCCCTTCTCTCTACACTCTCCAAGAAACTCCCGTGCATCCCCATTGTCCATCCTTTATTTTTTTTTTTTTTTTATTTTGTTTTTACATATTTGCTGCATCCTCCCCTTTGT
>JAJLXT010000038.1:35747-92598 GCA_030571395.1 Nakaseomyces sp. UFMG-CM-Y6046 | reverse complement strand
GGGTTCTGCGGTTGTATAAATAGGGAGCTTAGAACTGGTACAATGATGGTTAGATTTACTGATTGATCCTGGTTAGATCTGTTGTTTTACACTACTGTATCAATTGATAAACTGGTGTATTAAAGAGGTCAAAGATGGATAAAGTTAGGGAGAAGTTGAATAATTTGAAATTGGAGGCCGAGTCGTGGCAGGAGAAGTATGAGGAAGTTAAGGGTCAACTAAAGGAACTGGAACAGGACAATATCAATAAAGAGAATGAGATCAAGTCACTTTCTGTGAAGAACCAGCAATTGGACTCTGAGGTTGAGAAACTAGAAGCTGAGCTTGCTGAAACCAAGCATTTAGCAGAGGATTCCACTACTCTGAAAACCACTAATGAAAACTACACGAAGAAGAATGAGCAGTTGGAAGAGGAGCTGGAGGAGACAGATTCAAAACTGAAAGATACAACTGAGAGGCTTAAGGAAGCTGAACTGAACTCAGAACAGTTGGAAAGAAAAGTCGTCGCTCTAGAGGATGAACGTGATGATTGGGAGAAGAAGTACGAAGAACTCAACACCAAGTATGAAGAGGCTAAGAAAGAGCTGGATGAAATCGCCGATTTGGCAAATTTATGATTAGGAATGCTGGTAAAAAAAAATTGATGCGTAATGAATCCAAACTAAAAGCCAAGGAAGAGTCCAAGTTCCAACGACATCCAAAACCCCCCCGTTCAACTGGAATTAGGAGATCACTCCAGTGGTTCATAGCTATTCTAATTTTGCTATTGGTAGCAAGATATCTTGGAGGATTTACCAGCATTGTTATGAAAATGTGTAGATGGAAACAACGGTTATAATATATACCAGCTGCACTCCATTCCCCTCCCGTCCGCCTTATCACTGTTAATTTTTTTTCTCTTATACCATTATTAAAAAACCATTCCTCCTTCATTTCTATAAATAGTCCGTAAATAATACTAAATAAAACAATTTTAAAAGAAAAATTGCTTTACGATACATTTCCAAATACAACAACGACTTCACCATGGTGCATTGCAAAAAGTTATTTATAGTTCAAATATGTGGGTAGTCATCGTTGGATACGAGTATATTCACACCCTTTGTTTTTTCAACCTCGATGACTTTGACACATTTTGCAGATGATTTACACTTTTTATAAATACTCGATGTTTAAATTATGGCCTTTGATTTAAAGTACAACGTTTTAAAGTGCCAATAATATCAGAGATATCTTCATGTATGAACCCACACATTGCAAAATGGATGCGTGTTTATCTGAAATGTTACCTTAATCTTATACTTTACCATCGAAATGTGTATCCCCGGTCATCTTTCACCTTCACCACTTACCATGGCTTCAATTTACCGCAGTATATGCCGATGACAAGACACCCGGGACTCAATGCATATATTGAAGAGTTTATTTTGGATGTGATGGGAAAGATAGAGCACATTTACAGGCTGAATATTTGTGTGGTTGCTAAGGAGACTGGGTGGTGTGTTGAACGGTACGTTCTTGACTTTGGAGAATTTCAACATGGAATCGAATCTGAGGAAGTTTCCGCTGCAGATGAATTGGATGTGTTTGATGAGTTTAGAGCCAGTTTGAATAGTTTGATCGTATATTTAGAGAAACTAGTCAAGGTTAAAGATGATACAGTGGCATTTGATCTCATCATCGATACTGTGGAGATGAGTTTGGGCCACAAAGTAGTTACTGATCCCCACAAAACCTTTACAGAGGAAGAGGTAACCGAGTTTGACAGAGATAACATGTGGGTTCGTTTTCATCAGGATCAAAATCTGCCAAACCCAGTAGAGACGACAGGTTTTTATAAACCAAAGCTAAAACTGACCTCTCTGGTTGGATGTGAGTGGGGGTCGATTCGCATTCAGCAATTTAATGAAAGGCTATTGATGCCCAATAAGGGTCTAAGTCAAATCTATCATGATGATGATATTGCAGAGAATGCAGAACTGACCCTAGGCTCACTGAATTAACGAAAAACATAACCACGGTCTTCGCTTGGAATTTAGTTACATGGCTATAACTCAGAGGTTAGAACTAAGGCATAGGAAGTGTCTTTTATACTAGCAGATTTTAAGTGAGATTTGTAGAATAGTAGTATTAGAATGACATTATTAAATTATTATATTTTATTATTACATAATCAATTATTTCCAAGTAATGAGTTATTTTCCCAGAGTATTAACGGTACTATAATCATTTTAGAAAGGAATTGAGTTGTTATGACGAATGAAGTTGTCCATTATCTTGAAGATATAATGGAATTGAAAGGGAAAAAATTAACATAAGTTATCTATAAGTAATGTTCATCAATAAAAGAGCCAGCCTCCTATTAATTTCTATAGTTTTTGAGTTAGCTTCAAAAAAAGCCACGTTGTTATGGTCTAAATGTGCTCAGGACTATGGCCTTCGAAGTCTTCAACTTGTGAGACATTCACGTTACTTCTGGTTGATACATCGACAAATCTCTTGACACTTGGCTTTCTGTTTGGACTACTTTTAGAGACCCATTCATAATTGGCACCGTTTTTGATTGGAACGAAATCATCAGTAGATGAGCTTGAAACTGTTGTGGGAGTCTTTTCACTATGAGCTTCTAGAACCAAATTGGAGGAAAGAGAACCCTTGCTTGGTATCTTCCCTGCAGCACCTAGTAGACTGTGTTTGTTCTTCAAGCCTCCCATGAAAACAGAATCACGTAGACCTAAAGTAGATTTTCTTGGATCCTTTGGAATATCCTTGTCGTCAGAAAGAGTAGTGTCCATTAATTGTGCTGTAGAAACAGTATTCAATGAACTGTAACTGTCTCTAATCCGACCAGGTTGAGGTGTGTTATTAATTGAATCTAAAGTGTATCTCCACGACTTTGATTTAGCGGGAATGCTATCAACGTAAACAGATGAAGACCTCATGTTAGGCTCTAGGAAGGTGCTGTTAGTTTCCTTTTTGTCAAGCAACAAATCTCTGCTACCATTATAAAGCGCATCAGTGTAGATACTTGTTTTTTCATTAATGGTGGAGGTATCGGAATCTGTGGTAGAAACATCATCCAATTTCAGAGCATCTAGCATATCTAATCTGCGTTCTGCAGAGGTCATATCATTATCCTCATCGTCAAATGGATTAGATAATGACGTAGCTGCTTGGTTTGGATGATTAGCAGGGTTGTTTGGGTCAGGAGGGCTGATGTTTGGAGATTGTTCCTCGTCTGTGCTCTTTTTCTTATCTTGTCTCTTTTTCCTAAATAATAGAAACACAATTATAGCTGCAATAGCAATTACGGCCAATGGGATAGCAACACCACATGCAATTGCAGCTGAGTGAGAGTTCTTTTTTGTACTCTTTGCCAAAGGGGCAATACCAGCAGAATTTGTTGCAGTAGCGGATGACATCGAACTGGTCAATGACACAGAGGATGTGCTGCTATGTAAAGATGAGGAGTTTGAAGTCATCGTTGAACTATGGCCATGAGAAGAAGTAGAATTTTTAGAAAATGAAGAAGAGGTTATGTTGGTCATGTTTGTTAGATTCTTGACCCTCTTGTCCATACCAATGATATTAAAGTCAAGCTGCTGAGTATGGGAATCTTTGGATGCAACCACACCAACGGTAAGATTGTTAAAGTCGTCTGGAACTAACCCCATTAGTGTTAGATTTTGTGAGGCAAAAGATATCCAGTCATGGCTCTGTCCGCCCTCAGGGAATACAACCGAAACATCCGTTTTATCTGCATCAGTGAATTGAGATGGAAGAAAATTGTACGTAAACCATTCACCTCGGGTTGCATTTAAGTTTGGAAGAGAAGTAGTAGCAAATAAACTGCTGGTAGCCTCTACCTGCAAGTTCAGATAGATGACATCACCATTTATATCGTAAATCACAACGGAAAAATTACCAACCGGACCGTTAGCTGATTTCAAAAGGTCCTGTGGTACGTTGCCTACCACTGTATCATTATTCAGTGTCACCCAAGATGGTTGGTTGACAAGTTGAATACTACCGAGGCTATGAGATGAGATAGGTTCGTTATCGTAGTAAACGTATTCTAATGGTAATTCGTACGAGAAATTACCAGTATCAGTAACGTTGATAACTAAAGTGTTTTGAATTGAAGTAGTCAAAGTGTGAGCACCGATAACCAATTCGAATGGAAGTTCGTAACCAGCGTAACCATCGATATCGGTTGCAATTAGATTTAGGTAGTATGTTGTCTGTGGTGCAATGTTAGAATTCACCACAGGTGCCGTTCCACTAAACTTCAAGTTACTAGAGTCAAAAAAGAGCCAACTTGGCAAAGGAGCATTGTATTGATTACTTCTGCCGTAAAAGGCCACAATCGGGTTTTCACTTTGAAAATCGGACCTATCGAAGGTGACATTAAACACTTCATTTGGTTGTAGAATTAACCCGTCTTTACCATTGGTGTATCCACTGTTTTTCAACAATGCAAGTAAGTTGAAATTGGAGGATAAATTGATAGGAGGCCTATTCGTTACCACCAACTGGTAAGTTTCATTTAGTTTCTGTTGATCGGACTCATCCGTACCTTCCAGAATGAATTTGAAGTAATTGACCTGGTTATCACCGCTAAATAGGTCTGATGTCGGTACTCCCTGTATCGTTCTGCTTCCAGAGTCGAATTTCAACCAGTCGGGCAGGTTATAAGCTTTATAACTTATCTGTACCAGATTGTTTACGTTCGATTTGTAAGTATCGTTCGATATTAGAAATGTAAATTGCTCGTTCACACGAGCCACAGGCGGCAGCTGCTTAGAAATAGCATACGCTTCGTAAGGTGCCGCAAACACTATTGAGCTTAAAAGCCCACATATGAGTAGTAATAATCTGAACATTTTTTTTTGTTGTGTATGTATTTTGGTTTTTGACCTGTTTTATTTAACAGAACTCAATCACAATGAAGAATAAAAAAAAAATCAAGAAGGAGATTAAGAAATAAAGAAAAAAAAAAAGAAAACCCTTTCAGTTCAGGTATTAGTTCAAAAAGATAATAAGGGAAGTTCCTAAGTGATTTTATTCACATATATATATACTTTTTTTTTTTTTCCTGGTTTCCTATTTCCATTTTTAATTAATAGCAATCACCCTTTCCTTCCCCCATTCTACAACATTTCGTGAGAACTTGAGCAGTTAATACTATTTTTAACTTAGAAGCATTTCTACTTCTTTTTTGGTGTTTTCTTTAGTGGGGGACAGGAGGACTCTAAATTCACAAATGCAACTTTTTACTGATACAGAATTTGGTGATGTTCTATTTTTAACACGAAAATTTATTTTTGGTGATTTTTTATTTTTTTTTTCATTCAAAAGAAAAAAAAAAGCGAGAGCTGATGTGAAATTTTCGTATTTTCCTCAGAAACTGTCGTAGAGACATTTCGTGAATTTCTATGAAACCACGAAAATCAAAGCAACCACCTTTGAAAAAAAAATGAAATTTTAATTGAAATTTTAATTTTTTAAAATTGATATTTGAAATTTCGAGGTGGCTGTCACCAATTACAATTCCCAAAATAGATGACATATTGATAATATTCATTTCTTTTTTTCCAGTTCATAGTGCAATTTGTTCTGAAATGGGATATGACATTATTACTAGATACAGTAAAATAAAATAAAATAAAATAAAATACACTAATTTAAAGAGTGGGGGAGATAAAAAATAAAAAAAAAAAACAGAAGGCTAGCTTATAATTACATATCTTCTTTCTTTTTTTTTTTCTTTTTTTCTTTTCTTCTCTTACATACGTTGTCTATCAGCTGTTCTTGGTTTAGCACGGATAATATTGTCAACTCTCAGGAGGACTTCAGCAGCTTCTGAAGCTGAGGAGACTACTGCTTTTTTCAATTTGTAACTTTCCACTATACCTAGTTCTCTCATGTCTGCGATGGTACCGTTGTCCAAGTCAAGACCAGAAGTGGAGATACCGTTGTATATGGAGGATCTTAGTTTAGAGACTAGTTCACTGCTGTCGAAACCAGCATTGTCAGCCAAGATGGTGGGTAGTTGCCTTAGGGCTCTTGCAAATGCCTCCACAGCTAGGGACTTCTTACCGTCCACGTTTTGTGCTAGGGTATCTACAGCCTTGGACATGACCATCTCGGCACAGCCACCACCTAGGACTGTCTTGGTTTCCTTCGTGGTTTGTGAAAGCACGGACAAGGCGTCGTGTAGGGATCTTTCAGCCTCGGCTAGTACTTGGTCGGTGGCACCTCTTAGAACAATGGTACAGGCTTCACCGGCTTTGCAGCCACTAAACTTCAGGAAGGTTTCTTCACCGATCATGACCTCCTCAATCAAATCACATTCACCAAGCTTGACCTTCTCTGGATCATCAAAGGTGGAGACCACTTCACCACCTGTGACCAATGCTAGTCTTTCCACACCTTCGAAATCAGCGTGTTCTATGGAATTGATGTTCATATCTGTGAATAGTTGTTCTGGGTAGTCGTAGATCAATTGTCTGTTGATGAAAGTGTTGATACCGAACTTAGAGATCTTGTTGATCTTGCTCTTCATCTTCTCACGCTCTGCCTTCTCCAACTGAGCCAACTTGGACGTAGAATCAACTTTGAATTTGGTACCGAAGATCTTTACCTTGTCGGTGTCCAACGCTGTGTTGGCTATTAGAATCTTTGCGTTTTCAACTTTCTTTGGCTGGTTGTTACCAAATTTCTTCTGCAATATAAAACCGGAATCCAGGAAAGAATCAGATAGCTTACCACCTAGAATCTTGATAATTTGGATATGTTCCAAATTCGTAGAGCCCTTCAGTCTCAGGATGGCATCGGTGGCCATGTTAGAGAAATATTCCTTGTCCTGAGACAAGATCTTGGAGGATAGAGTGGTCTTGGCAATATGTACTAAATCGTTACGAAACTTCACTTCATCACCTGAATTATCCACAGCAGCAGCATCCAAGGCCTTCAAAGCAGCACCAGATGCAAGACGGAACCCTTCGATGATAGTCTGTGGATGAATTCTAGACTGCTCAATCAACTTCTCGGCTTCTCTCAAAAGTTCGGCACTCAAGACAGTGACACTCGTAGTACCATCACCAACTTCATCATCTTGAACTTTACTGATGTTAACCAACACTTTCGCAGCTGGGTTATCCAAGGGAATCGATTTCAAGATAGTAGCACCGTCATTGGTAACCAATGCGTTCTCAGTAGATGCACTCTGCAACAGTTTGTCCATACCCTTTGGACCCAATGTACTCTTCACCAAATCACCAACCGCGATGGCACCAACAAATGCAGACATACGAGCATTCTCAGCACGCTCCTCAGTAACCTGATCATTAAAAATATTAACACTCATTGTAATGACACGCTTGAATTGAATCTGTAAATCGAAATCTATGAATGAAGGACAAGTAATTGATATAAATACTTCAATATAAAAAAAAAAATCTGAAGTAGCTTTCTTAAAAATTTTTGGGTCTGCCACTTAACACTGTCTTCGCTCAAAGAAAATGAAGCAAATAAAAAAATTTAAATTATTTTTTTCTTCCTCGCCACGCGCACGTGCATGTTTCGTTATTAGTGTTTGATCACGGTTTTTGTTGTGTATAGTGATGTTTTTGTTGTTTTATACGTAATCACGTTTTATTTCGTTGTATATGCATGACGTCATCTGATTGATTCGTATTTATTGCCTTATGTACATGTGCTGTTTCGTGTAATTGTACAACCAAGAAAAAAAAAATGATCATTTGTAATGATGCCATCGCCCCTTCACACAAATTTTAAATATTTCAATATTTGAAGATGTAATATTTATATTCGATTATAACAAAAAGGAAAGCAATAAATAATACATTTTCAGGAGAGATTGCATTCATACCTTGTAAGCTTCCATTTGTGAGTCTAAGAAGGGGTATCTGTTGTGTTATCTATTTTGACATATATAGATAGATATATTCTCATTTTTGAAGAGTAGCATCGGAGAGAAGTTTGGAGCTTTCTTATTTCTTATAAAGTGGCAAAATAATGACTGAAGTTGAGGCTAAGAAGGTTTTAAAGGATGAGGAGGAGGATGAACAGGTAGTTCATAAGGCCAGAAGGGTTTTTCCACAGATGCAAGAATCGTTCTTCTCTTCTGATGATGAGTCTGCGGCAACTGATGACAATGAGGAACCAGATGTGGATGCCGATTATGACTTGAATGAGGATGATAGATTGACTAAGGATATGACCACGGGTGCAGATGAGCCTGAAGAGAAGACTATGAGTACGGTACGGCTGACGAGTAAACCTAGAGGGAGAAAGAAAGGTGCTGCTGCTGCTGCTGCCGCTGCGGCAAATTCAGGTGTTAAGAGTAAAATAGGTACAACTGGATATGACCAGATGAAAGACAGAGATTTAATGAGAGATGCAGACAATGATATACCTGCCGATTTCGTACCAGATACCGTTTCCAGTATGTTCAGATCTCATGATTTCAGTTATCTGAAACTAAGACCTGACCATGCCTCTAGACCTATTTGGATATCTCCTAGTGATGGTAGGATTATCTTGGAGAGTTTTTCCCCATTGGCAGAGCAAGCCCAAGATTTTCTAGTCACTATTGCAGAACCTATCAGTAGACCCTCTCACATCCATGAATATAAGATCACTGCGTATTCGTTATATGCTGCGGTGTCAGTCGGTCTAGAGACAGATGATATTCTTTCAGTGCTAGATAGACTTTCTAAAGTTCCAGTGGCGCAGTCCATCATCAATTTCATCAAAGGTGCAACCATTTCTTATGGTAAGGTTAAACTGGTCATCAAGCATAATAGGTATTTTGTCGAAACTACACAAGCAGATATTTTACAAATGCTGTTAAGAGACGCAATCATTGGACCATTACGTATCGATGGTGAGTCTCAGCAACAATCACAACAGCAGAAGAAAAACGGTGCCAATGGTAACTCGACAGATCAGAGTAAAATCAACCCTAACGATGTTGAGGCTATGTTCTCTGCAGTTGTTGGTGAAGGTGGTGAAGAAGATGAAGAGAATGAAGATGATATTGATGCCGTACATGCTTTCGAAATTTCGAATGAGTCTGTGGAAATTGTTAAGAGAAGATGTCAGGAAATTGACTATCCTGTGCTTGAAGAATATGATTTCAGAAACGATCACAGAAATCCTGATTTAGATATTGATTTGAAACCCTCCACACAAATTAGACCTTACCAAGAGAAATCGTTGAGTAAAATGTTTGGTAATGGTCGTGCTAGAAGTGGTATCATTGTCTTGCCATGTGGTGCTGGTAAAACTCTTGTGGGTATCACTGCTGCTTGTACCATCAAAAAATCTGTTATCGTTCTATGTACTTCATCTGTGTCTGTGATGCAATGGAGACAACAATTTTTGCAATGGTGTACCCTTCAACCAGAAAATTGTGCTGTCTTCACATCAGATAATAAAGAAATGTTTCAAACAGAATCAGGTCTTGTCGTCTCTACATATTCCATGGTCGCTAACACCAGAAATAGATCCCACGATTCTCAAAAGGTTATGGATTTCCTGACTGGTAGAGAATGGGGTTTTATTATCTTAGATGAAGTGCACGTTGTTCCAGCAGCCATGTTCCGTAGAGTTGTTTCGACTATTGCTGCACATGCTAAGTTGGGTTTGACAGCAACTTTGGTCAGAGAAGATGACAAGATTAGTGATTTGAATTTCTTGATTGGTCCAAAGTTATATGAAGCAAACTGGATGGAACTGTCTCAAAAGGGTCATATTGCAAATGTCCAATGTGCTGAGGTATGGTGTCCAATGACTGCTGAATTTTATCAGGAATACCTAAGAGAAAATGCAAGGAAGAGAATGTTATTATATATTATGAACCCAACCAAGTTTCAAGCTTGTCAATTCTTGATTCAGTATCATGAAAGAAGAGGTGATAAAATCATTGTATTTTCTGATAATGTCTATGCTTTACAAGAGTATGCTTTGAAACTAGGTAAACCTTTCATTTTTGGTTCTACACCACAACAGGAACGTATGAACATCTTGCAGAACTTCCAATATAATGATCAAATCAACACTATATTTCTATCCAAGGTTGGTGACACCTCTATTGATTTACCAGAAGCCACTTGTTTGATTCAAATTTCTTCTCATTATGGTTCTCGTCGTCAAGAAGCCCAAAGATTGGGCAGAATTTTAAGAGCTAAGAGACGTAACGATGAAGGTTTTAATGCATTTTTCTACTCGCTGGTATCTAAGGATACTCAAGAAATGTACTACTCCACAAAGAGGCAGGCCTTTTTGGTGGATCAAGGTTACGCATTCAAAGTTATCACACATTTGCATGGTATGGAAAACTTACCTAACTTGGCTTATGCATCAGCTAGAGAACGTAGAGAACTACTACAAGAAGTTCTACTAAAGAATGAAGAGGCAGCAGGTATTGAGATAGGTGATGATGCTGATAACTCCATTGGTCGTGGTGGTAAATTATACAAGAAGTCCAAGGCCATGAGGGGTGAAGGTTCTTTGGCAGGTCTTGCTGGTGGTGAGGATATGGCTTATATGGAATACAGTACTAAGGCTAAGGATTTGAAGGAGCATCATCCATTAATTCGTAAAATGTACTATAAGAACCTGAAAAGATAAGTTCAATAAACGCATTTGAAAGTTGATTTTACTTCAAAAAAACTAAAAGTACAACTAAAAATATATTTATTTTTGGCTACTATTTATAAACTGCATAAAATTGAAAAAAATATAAAATTAAGATCGAAAACGACAAAAAAAAAAAGTAAACAATAGTATTCATTACTTCGATTGAATACATAGACAACCATTTGGGCATTTAATAAAAGGGAAGCAGATGCAAGAAAATATTACTCCATAGTATTGGTAAAATAGTTCGTTTACTTGCAAATTTTAGTAGATTAAATCATATCCAAGACATATATACTAATAATACCATATTTAAAGAATATTTTAATTAAAGTTACAACGCTATAGTACTATATCTCAAGTTCTTCCAATTCTTTGATAATAATTTCATTTAATCTACTTGTAGAATCTTTCACAGATGATCTTAAGTTGTGAGCTTCTTCTATTAGATTTTTAACCTTTATAGTTAGCTCATTTTTAATAGCTTCATTATTTTGTACTAAGTTACTCTTTTCCTCTACCAAATTTTCTACTTGTTTTTCAGCCTCAGCTAATCTGGATTCTAAACTTTTGTTTCCATCAATTATTTGCCTTTCTAGCTTTTCAATCTCCAAGTTTTGTGATAAAATATTGGTTCTATTTTCTTGCTTTGTGTTTTTCAAGTCAGAGTTCAGCTTCGCCAAAATAACCTCCAGCTTATCATTAGACTTACTTTTGTTATTGATGTCATCACTGATTGATCGTATCACTGATTCTAAATCTTTATTATCCATTTTCATTTTTTCGATTCTTGATAGAATCTGTTCGTTTAGTTGAGAAAGTTTTTGTTTGTAATGTTCTTTCATTGAAGGAGTTTCTGGAAACAATTGATCAATAGTTAATGGATTTTGGGTGTTTGGAACTGTTAAGTGATTTGGTATGTGAATTTTCAGTTCTTCGATATTAATATGATGGTTCAAAGCACTTCTTAGAGATGCAAAATCTAATAAGATCTCATTGTATTGTCTTATGCTATCCTGAAAAGTATGATATATTTTTTCGTTTTCTAGTTTCTTAGTTTTTACTTGGCTAACCAATTCATCTGCAACATCTGCTATCTCACCAAGTTCCTTTGTCAGAAGCGTTTTTTCATTATTTTTGTGTTCTATTTGTTCTACCGAAAGGCCCTTTGTCATAAGACTGTGCTCCAAATCACTGATTTCGTCATTTATCTTTTTAATCGTATCTCTTTTTTCGTTTAATTCATTGTCGATCTTTTCCAACTTATTTGGCCAGTCCTCACTTTTAGCTTTCATTGTATCGATATATTCTTGAAATTTCTGAACATCTCCGTTCAACGCCATTGACTTCTCTCTGGCGACTTTCAACTCTTCAATTCTCTTTTTTGACCCTTCAAAAAGCTCAAAGGATTTTTCATTCTGGGATTGTATGTTGTCTATATCCATCTTGATAACATGCAGGAATCTGTCAAATCCTTGCTGTAGTTCTGACATATGTTCTGAATAGTCATCCTTCAGGTTCAAGAAAGTCTTATAAGATTCAGTGATATAATCAATAAAAAGTCTCTCAACCATCAATTCATATTTCTCTAACCTGACTTCTTGATCTTCAGCATTCTGCACTGGTTTGCTTAACATTGTGACCTCCTCTGTTTGTTGATTTAGTAAGTTTTGATCTAAGTTAGCCAAACACTTATCCAGTTTTGTATTGATTATAACTAGCCAGTGCAACATCCCCAGAAACTTTGGCCATCCGGAACCACCAACAGCAGATATCTGTGACTTGTTGATTGTTTCTAGATAAGGGTATTGTAAGATCTTTAAAATTTGGTACACTTCATACTCGATAGATTTAGTGAGCACATAGCCAGGATCTAACCTACTATAAAGCCACTTGAATATCACTACAAATGATTTCTGTGTGGGTTGCTTCAATGTTTTTAATGAAATCGGAAAATTCATCTCTATATCGAATTTGTTCTGTGTAAGATAATCAAATATCTCCTGCTGAATTGCACTTTGGAAGTTTCTATCCCTCAAGGGGCGTGGATCCCTAGAGCCCAGGTATTGTTGTGTTGGTGCAGAAATATACTTATTTTGTGTGCCGGAGATAAGATCTCTTTCAATAGCCGGAAGACTCGCTCTCAAATTGTTTGGTAGCTCTGAGTGTGATATTTTACTCCTAATAGAACCACTAGTTGTTGGAATGACTCCTGAAGCTCCAGTTACAGTCGATCTTGAATACCTTTTTGTGTTCTTATTTACGCTGCCAATATTTGCAGCACCACCACCACCACCACCTTGTTTCGATATGCTACTCATTATACCACTTAAACCATTACTAGTACTATTTCGTCTTCTTTGTATATTCTCAGAAAGCGGATGCTGAGGTATTTGTGATGTAAACTGGTGTGGATTCAACCGACTCAATACTGAGCTTTCGTCACCATGCTCATTCTGCATCTGTTTTAAAAAAAAAAAGGGGAAAAACTACCTTCGTTGTTTTCTAATTACAATAGATTGTTCTTTGATCGTTCAACTCGATTTAGTAGTTGTCTATATCGTTTTGAAACTCTTTATCAACTTTGTTAAAGATCCTTTTTTGTGTGCTCATCTCTAAAAAAAAAAAGACACACCTTTTCGTGTTCCGTTTGTTTACAACTTCCCAAAAAAAAAAAAAGGAATTCGAAGAATCACGTGGGGTTTTTCAAAAAAATGGAACAGTCACATTTTATGGTCGTTTATAAAGATCTGGAAAATTTTTGCGATGCCCAGTTTTTGCTGCGATGCGATGCGATGAGCTACCAGTTATATTATTCAGTGGAACTGTAAAAGGACCGTATTATATGTATATACTTCTTTTAAATATAGTTGGATAAGAAAGAATTGAAATAGGTGGGGAAATGTCTACTGAAGCTATTTTGCCTGTAACTGTGTTGGCAAAGCAATTGCCTACTGCCACTGGACATGATTTCCAGAATATTCTGAAGCTATTGAGATCACAGAAGTATGTTGATGAAAAGCTATTGAAATCTGACTTGGCTCTGTTGGTTACTAAGATCCAAAAGTTATTGAATTCTAATGTGAATTATGATATTTGGAAAGGTGCACATGCTGCTACAGTTATCTGTGCTTACAACCCATTGGTTCTGATGATCTACGGTGGTAAGCTTTTGGATATTGTGTATCAAAAATTGGAGGTTAAGGTAAGTCAAAAATCTACTGGTTCTTTGGATTCCCAAGGTGAAGTTGTCCTGAAGGCATTGTTAGATTGCCTGTCCATCCTTATGGATTTGATGAGAAACAAACCAAGTTTATCGAGAGAGTCTTTAGTACCAAAGCTGAAGGCGGTAATCCCAACACTGATTAATTTATCTCAATATGAACCTACTATGGCTCTGTCCGTTGTTAGAACTCTTCTGTTCAAGCATACTACTACTTTCAAACCATTCGTTAACAAAATGAAGGCTGTCTTGGTTAATCAACTGACGAACAGTTTCGAAACCTTCAATAAGGAGACTCAGAAATTGATTTGTGATTGTTATGCTTATTTACATTTAGCAAAGGTTCAAACTAATAAGCAGGTTGACGAACATTCTGCCCATCACAAGACTTTTCAAGATGAAAACTGGTTGAGAGGTTTGATCTCCATTCTTGCAGAATTCAAGCCATTGATTGAGCTGTGTGGTGAAATACTGGATTTCAGTCAGGAAGCAGAAATCAACAATTTGTTATCCAAATTACCAAATTTCCCTGAAAATGAAGAGTACAGTACTATATTCCCAACTTTAAACTTGGATATGAACGAGGCTATTACGCTGTATGCCATTCCTCAAAGATTGGAGGTTTTATCCGCTTTGTTGACTAGTTTCATTTCTCTTCCAACTAATTACACTATCAGAATCCCAATGGACAAACTGAACGTACTATGTGAAACATTATTGAGCATGACTCCCAAATTGGTTCCTCTGAAACGTGAGCTTCGTCGTGACAGTGAGCTAACTGTTACTATTCAGATAATGTTATCCCAAGTTCAATTTGTTGGTGTTCAAATGTACAGTGCAATGGTAAAACAATTTGGTAGATTGTGTCTGACATATTCAAGAGAGATATTATATTCTTTGAGTTTGTTTATTCCTTTCAAGCCTAAAACCACAAATATTGATTATAAGAGATGTATTGAACTGAAGACTGAGTTTTTGCTCATCTATAAAGTGGTGCAGGAGCTATTGAAGAGTATGGGTCACCAATATCATGATATCAATATTTTACTCCAACTTATTGATGTTGGCTTGTATTTAACTGAGGATAAGTCTTTAATTGAAAATGTTTTCCAGGTTCAAAAAGAGAAGAATAGTCAACAACCCACTGGAAATAAATCAAAGTCTAAGAAGGACACTAAGAAGGGAACTCTATCTGATCTTTATGTTAACAGCTCACAGTTTACTCTATCCTGCGATATTGCAACTTACGATGCTATCAACGACTTCATTATTGATGTAGTTGCAAATCAAAAGCTTCCAACCTCCCAGATGACAAGAATCACAAAATATGCCATTTCGATGGCAGTATCATTTAAGCAGTCAAGTAACAGCATTCCTTCAAGCTTCATTAATTTACTGAGGACATTAGTTATTCAACCTGGTAATGAAAGAGTTTCAATTTTGCCAATGGCTGTTACTCTATTGAAAGATACGGCTGATAACGTATTTGACTTGCTATGCCACCCAAGGTTACCAATGAGTATTATCCATCATTCTGAAATAAAAAATACAGGCGATGATGAAATCGAAGAAGAAATTGAAGATATTGTTGCTGATGAAAGTAAGATGGACCAAGCTGAAAATCAAGCTGAAAACAAATTCATTGCTTCTATTACTAGTGAACCGCTTCTAGTACAGACGGAATCTGCACCAACTGTTCAATATGAAAATACTATCACGGAGACTGTCAGTAAGAAGAGAGAAAATGATGAAACTGATGAGGTCAATGTTAAGAAGGTGAAAATTCAAGAAGATGATAACACTGTAGAAATCAAAGTTACTGAAACCAAGATTGAAACCCCACAGGAAACAGTGCAAGTTCATGTTGGTGATAGTCCCGCAAATGACAACGATGATGAAGATGATGAATCTGACTTCGAGATTCCAGCGATTGAATTGTCCGATGACGATGAGGAGTAATTTTTGTAGTAATTTTCGCACATTAGTTTATATTAAATGATTATCAATTTTTATAAATAAGAAAAACATTGCTTTTTGTAATATATAAAAGTATAATAGAATAGGAAAAACATCGAAAATTGAAGAATCATTGAGGGTCATCACATGAAAAGGGTAGTTGATTACCTAGACCAGAGAGGCCAAGGTTTCAGCACATTGATCCTTGGTACCTGGAGAAACAGGGTTTGGTCCACTCAAGTATTGAGCAAATAGATACTTACCAATCAAAGGTTGCTTTACTTTACCCAACTCAGTAACCATATCCTTTCTTCTGTTGTAGTAAGAGAAGCTCAAAGAGCCATCGGCAAGAAGTTCCATTAGGAAATCGTCATCTTTTGGAACAGCACCCTTGATGTTGATAGCTTGTTCAACTTCCTTGATACCTTCAGCTAGAGTGTTTTCGTTCTTGGCCGCATCTGGGTGCATTTGAACGTTCTTGATGATACCATCCTTCAAAAGCTTGGCTGATGCATTCTTAATTGGAGTCAACTTGGCAACTAGTCTGATGTTGCTGTCTAGTAAATTGTCAATTAGAATTCTGGACTTTTCTGGGTCATCTAGAGCAATCTTGACATTCTCAGCATGAGACTTGGTTGGATCCAAGTCAATGAAGTTCTTAGATAGGAAAGTAGAGTCCAAAACTTGGGCAACCTTGCCTTTGTCTTGTCTAGCAATGTAAATACCTAGTGCATAAGCTTTGAAGGTTAAAATGGAGACAGATCTGATACCAGAGCCTAGCAAGTCGTACTTGGTAGACAGTGGGTAAGTTGGACGAGAGATAACGACAGGGAATGGAGTTACTGCTTCATCAACATCAACAGTTTTATTGTCACGTTCTTTATCTAGTTTCTCTCTTTCAATAGTACAGACGTAAGTACCACCAATGAAAGCAGCACTGACAAGACCGACAATAGTCCATGTTCTCTTTTGATCCTTTGGTTGAGCAGTAGTAGATTGAAGTCTTCTGCTGATGATACCAACGGGTCTTGTTCTGGTAATGGCTGCACTGGCCCTTAGAAGAGGTCTTCTGACAATACTTTTCAACATAATAATAAACTGATGACTAGGATTATTGAATTCGAAAATTGGTGTTGTTATTTAAAAATGGATATAATTCTGCCTTTCCCTTTGTTGAAAAAAAATGTTACTCAAACGACCAGTTTAAATAATAAAAAAATTTCACAAAAAAATATATTAAACTACTTGGAAAAGAAAAAAGAAACAAGAACTGATAGTTTGCAAACAATGTCAATTGATTTGTAGGGACAATTTGTTAATTGCTGATCAAAAGAATACAATAATAAAATAAAAATAGTAAAAAACAGGAAGTTTGACTATAATTGCACTTTTTTTTTCATTTTTCCTAGACCCACGCCCTTAGTTTTTATTAAATTGCCCTTTCCTCGAAGAGAGACACGCAGTGCAACAACAACATCTACTCCAGTTCTGTCTTCGAGCTTCCATTGTTCTCCTAAGACATATCTTTTTTTTTTATTTTTTTATTTTTCAAATTGTCCAAAAAAAAAAAAAATTTTTTTTTTCTCAAAAAGGTACCAAATAGGCAGCAAAAAAAAAACGAGAAGCCTCCAAGCAAAGAGTGAAGAAAAATAAAATCTTTCAATTTCACGAAGAGAAAGCCGTAGGATTTCGCAATGACCTACGCTTACTAATCATGATATTTTAGTATGGAAGAATGTCATCGTTTAAGTCTGAAGGCAGAGAAGCCAGGAACCCCACCTCTCCCCCCCAGGATTTGCAGAGTAATAAGCAAGCTCGTTTAGATGGAGTGATGCAACATAATAAGCAGGGACAATTGCGTAGTAATTTCGACAAAATGAAAGAGAGAGAACAGTAATGTCTTTTTTTTTTTGTTTTTATGTATGGGAAATACCCTTAGTTTCCAAATCGAGAGCCTCGCGTAATGTCAGATCTGTTTTAGGCCTTGAATTGGCAACTTTGTCAAGTGCCTTATCAGTGTTTTCAACTATATTGTCGCATTCCTTTATAGCCTCTTCATCTGTTTCGAAAAAAAAAAAAATTAAAAATTGAGAACTGTAATTTAGTTCTTTATTTCAATATGATGATTTGTTAGTGACATGTGTTTTCAATGATATATGAAATATAAAAATACAATAAAAAAAACATACACTTCCGATCTAGAGCCATTTTGATCTTTGCTTTGAGATCAGATCTCTCCTCATCGGTTAGGGTCATTTGATTTGTTAATTTTTTGTAGATAAGTGCTATCAATTTGTGGTATTGCTTTTATATTAAATTATCAAGCCTGCTTAACTTTATATCTTATAATTGTTTCTTATATCTTCTTCACTTTTCACGTTGCTTATCTCAACACGGAATTTGTTGTAACTAAAGTTCGTTGTACATGATATCAAACAATTTCCTAACTTAAATAACACCTGTTCTACAGTTCTTCAATTGATTGACAATTTAGTATTAGCATTTAGATTATTAATATTGTAGGAATGTTTTTAAACATTTATTACCAAGGTCTGTAATTATTTTATTGAGTATCATTGTTTCAGATTTTATTTATTTTTTGCTCAACCAGAGTTACATCTCAACAAAAAATACAAAACATAAAACTAAAAAAATTACAAAAGCAAAAATAAACAAAAATAAAATTAGAACAACTTAGAGATAAAAAGTTCAATTGTCTATAATGAAACTAGAAAAAAAATAAAAATAATTAATACAATGACAAGGGAATATTTATTTCTATAAAAATACAATTCAGGAAATGAAAAATAATGCAATGTTTTTGTTTTTGTTTTTCTTTTAAAAATTGATTGACAATTCTACTATTTTTGATCCTACAGATACTAGAATGGTAGAAGAAGAGTCTCTAGACAGTAAACTAAAACGGCTTACTTGACCATCGATTGGTTCCCCTAATTTACTTCTTTGTGTGTCTGTTGGATTCCATTTTTTGCTTGATTTGACGTATTGAAGGAAAGTTATATCAATTTCAGCACCATCTAGATACTGGGCTAGTAGCAAGAACTTACCCGTAATATCAAAGTCCCATTTCTTATTTTGAACATCAACTGCCTCGGCTGCCAGGTCTTTTTGAGGTTTTCTCAAGTCAAATGTGAATAAGCTGTTGTTGTCAACTTCAATCGCTAAGAAAAATCCATTGGGACAGAATTTAACATTGGTAATGTTCGCACCTACAGGAATTTCTGTCCCTAAATTAAATACAATTGGCTGTTCTTCTGGTTGAGTGAGATTGAAAATTTCTACTGATTTTTCACTACCTAATGCCAAAAGTACACCGTCCTTGTGTAGGTCTGCCCTTGTATACATAGTAGAATTGTCATTACCTTCCTCAATTCTCTTGACTCTGATATCCTGTTTACCATCACTACTGGCATACCCAATATTACCTATACTATCAACCCACAGGCAAAGGTCTGGTCTCACAAATTCGTGCATGTACAAGTAGATAATGTCGTGGTTTAATTGCAACGAAACATCATTCAGTTCGTCCTTTCCTGTATCAAGGAACCCGAGATGACCTTGTTGTAATGCAAAAATAAACCCATCAGAAGATGTAGGAACGACAAAATCAACTTTACGTTCAGAATCGAGCAGATTACCTAAATCCTTGCTCAACTTCTCACCTGCTCCATCAAATAACCGAACACTGTTTTGTTTTGTGTCGTAAATAGCCACAGATTTCAACTTATCATGATCAAGCAATGAAGTGAATGCAATTGTGGTCTGGGGTTCTGGAATGTTGTTGTCATTGACCCCACGAACATCAATACTTTTAACTTTCTTTATATTACTCTGTTTCAACAGAGGTTTAGTCCTTTGTAGATACTCAATAGAGCCCCTCAACACGTCATCAGAGAAATTCGAATCCACCACAGCCAAGGGTTCATCAACTTTCCTCCTCCTCTTTCTATCATTCCCGTCTTCCCCATCACTGCTGGAGGCTACTATCTGCTGCACAACCTCGTCCAGCTCCGTTTGCAGCCTTCTTTGCTCGCTCACAGCCCTCACCGCCACTTTCTTGGCCGCGTCCCTCTCGTACAGCGCGGTAGACAGCTTCTTCATCAACGTATCCGCGTTCTTCCTCAACTCGAAGTTCTCCAGCATGAGGGCATCCCACTCGTTCTGCAGCGTAGACAACAGACTAGGAATGCTGTAGTTCGTATTTAACGTGGCGCTGTTGGCAGCGTTGACAAGCTTCAGCGACTCCCCATCCAGGTTTATCAGTACCAATTGGTCTAGTGCCAATGGTTTGTCATTAACGGGGTCCTTACCGTGCAGCTTCACATACTCTTCCACCAGACTCTTCTCAAACACACACCGAGAAACTAGCGACAAAACAGGCACTTTCGGCACTTTCCCACTGATACTACAGTACATTTGTGATACTAGTTTGCTTTTATAACAGTGCTCTTTTTTTTCCTAGTGTGTACACAATATTTTCCCTTACAATTATGTGTATTATAAAGTTAAAAAGATCAGTATACCAATTACGGAAAAAAAAAAAAAAATAAAAATTATTGAACATCACATTTCACGTAAGAACCACAACACTCTCGTAAAGACGTATATAAAAGGAGGGTAATGTTATTCCAATCTCATCACGTCTTCCCTCCCCCCCTTTATCTCAAATAGGAAAAGTGAGACAACCTCATCTCTCGCCGTTTGTTTTCCCCCCCCCAACAGAAAGTTACATCATACGAGGTGAGAAAAGGTGGTAATTTTTTTAAAATAGAACACGGTGGTTTTTAAAAGAAACGAAGAGAATAAAAAAAAAGGAGTAAAAGAAGAATGGGGGGGAGTAGTTTTCTCAGTTGTCTTCTGTGTAAAAAATATGTCAAATGTAAAAAAAAAATAAGGGATACCTGACCCCCTCCATAACAGTGAAATGACGTAGATCTCACTTTCTGTTTATTTTTGCACAAACGCTCGGAAAACGGGTTTAACAAAACAAACCCAGAGCTACGGGGACGAGGAGGGGGGGGGACACACAGAAACGCAAGAGAAAGAGAAGATTCAAATATGAGGAACACAATCTCCGTACTTCTACAGGTGGTGGGGTGTGTGTGTAAATAAGAACAAAAAAAAAAAAAAGGAAGAGTGGGCAGGAAAAAGTAAGCTAGTATTCTAAGAAACAGACGTACCATTCAGATAAAAAAAAGAAAGGAAAAAGAAAGAGAAAGAGACAATTGCACGGAGAAGAAAGAGAAAGAGACAATAACACGGAGAAAAAGACAAAACACACAGAGTTAAACGGGGAAAGAAAGAGAAAAACGCACGTCACAGGGTCCCAATTGGAGTGGAAGGGGGAGGGGTGACTAACAGAAGCCCGCGTGTTGTATAGAAAAAAACAACAACAACAAAGGACCCTACCCCCCCTCCTCCAATCCTGGCTGCGGCTGTTTCAATGCAAACCCTGCATGAGAAATCTCAAAAAAAAAAGAAAGAAAGGAAAGAACGAAGGAAATTAACGATGAAAAATTTCAAGAATAGTTCACACACACACACACACAGACAAAATAAACAAACAACAAGAAGATTGAAGATAAACAAAAAAAAAACAAAAACAAAAACAAAAGACACACACACAGACTCTTTAAAAATAAAAAAAAAAGTAATGGCTGCATGCTGCTTAGAAAGTGGTGCACAGATCATCAAACTAAACTAAACAAAACAAAAACAATCTATTTTATTCGAAGTCCTTATATATATTTTTTTTTTAGTCAATGATACTAGTTGAAAGGAACCAAAGGAAATCTAGAAAGCCCTCAGAGAATAGAAATTTAATAATGGAATAGAGAAAGAAAGAAAGAAAGAAAGAAAAAAAATAAAATTGAAGAAAAAAAAAAAATAATTCAAAATTAAAAATAACCCAAAAGTAAAAATAGAATAGAGCAGAAGAAGAAGAAAACAAAACTAATAAGAAGAAAAAATTAATTTATATTAAATTGTATCTAATTGAACAGTGAGAAAAAAAAATAATATAAGTTATAACAACAAAAAAAACAAACAAACAAAACAAAACGAATAATGATGCTGAGGAGTTATGTCTTACTCCTGAGCATATTGGCACTTGTTCAAGGTAGTCAATTGTTTTGTTCTAATCAGAACAGTGGTTCTGGGTCTGGGACCTCAGATATATATCAGAGTAGTGGTTGGTGTTCCAACCATTGCAATGGGTACCAGTTTGCCATCGTACAGGGGAAGAACTGCTGGTGCTCTAATAGCGGACCTTCCAATAGTGTGGACTTAAGTCAATGTGATACCGGGTGTCCAGGTTATAACTTAGAGAATTGTGGTGGGTCGTCTTCCTTTGGGTATGTCTACCTCGGGAACAAGTCTCCAGACTCTGTTATCCCTCCGAAACAAGATGAAGAAGAAAAATCGTCCTCATCCTCATCCTCATCATCTTCTACATCAACAACAACAACAACACCTACTACTACTACAAGACAAACTAGTAGTAGAACTACACTAGCTCCTGCTACTATAACTCCAACCACATCCAGCTCTAGCTCAGGCAGTATCACGACGACTTCTTCTTCTTCAAGTACAACAAGCACAACAAGCACAACAAGCACAACAAGTACCACTAGTACCACTAGTACAACGAGCACTACAAGTACAACAAGCAGTACTTCTAGCTCTTCTTCGTCAAGTACAACAAGCACAACTTCGACGACTTCGTCTAGTTCGAAGTCTTCTGTTTCGAGTACACAAGCTGATGTGACCACTTCCGAACAATTAGTACTAACAACTTCAATGGTAGTGTCCGTGATGACTGTGACATCAACACACAATTCCTCTTTGCTAACGAATGTCACCTCCATTATTTCATCGAATGTCATCGCTACACAGGTGGTCACAACTATTTACTCAACAATCTCAGTTGCAGCCACAGCAACCCCAACTAGTAGTACAAATGACTCTCTGGCTGCTAACCGTGGTTCAGCTAACAAGAACAATGCAAATGAGAAGCATTCCAAGGGCTATTGGCACTCACCTGGCAAAGTGGCAGGGACATTCGTTGTCGTGGGTGTTGTCATAGCTGCGATAATTGCCTTTGCCATTTGGTACTTCTTCCTCAAACCCAGATGGGAGCAAAAGAAGTTCGAAAAGGATTACAATAATGCTGTTGGATTGGCTCCTGGTACTCCTGCACAAAATATTCCTCGCACGGATAGTGGACACAGCAGGATATATTCCACGCCTATATTCAATACACATCACTCAGGAAGTGAAGACGATTCGTCCACCGGTTCTAACGGAATATACAACAACGAAAAGAAATATGATGAGAATGTCAGAACTTCAAGGCGTCCAAATCAACATGACGTCTTCGCTGATGATGCATACTCAGACTACTCTGGTGTTCCTGTGATGGTTGATCAAAGGCTGGATCCTAATCAAATGATGTCCCAAATTGAACAAAGTCCTTCAAATGTATCATTATCGGATGACGTGGACTACTCTAGGAAGGTTCTGCGTGTTATTAACGAATTATAAACGACAACAGCAATACCACTCTCCTTCTAAAACCCCATTTTCACTTCAAAATATAATAAATTAATATTGCAAAGGATACTTGAGCTTTTTTCAACCTTTGCATATCCTGTTTTTTTATGCCAATTTCTACTAACGTCTTCAATTCAAAAGCCAAAGAAGTTTAAGTATTTGGTAATCGAAAAAATCAATGAAGTTTAAGTATTTGATTTTTTTTATTTTGAATTGAACTAAATTTTTTTTTCGTTCTTTTTAGTAGTACTCGGTATTTGTACTACAACCATTATCCAAATTTTTTTTAATAAACTTTATTGATTATCAAAAATTTCACTCCATCACTTATTCTATTCAATTTTTATTTACAGGACAGACAATAATTCTTCATCTACACTTATTTGTTTTTAATTTTTTGTCCCAATGGTTCCTTTTCTGTTATCTTTATTTTGTTTTCTTCTTTTTACCTGGCCGTTGTGTCTCATGCTACAGTTCCTCTCCTTCCATCATCACATTTTTATAGAAAAAAACACACACACAAAAAAAAGTACTTCTACATTAAAAGCATTACGATACAGTACCTGCATCTTTTCCCCACATCTTATCAAAATATGAAGCAACTGCCAAATATTTTTTTACATTAAAACATTGTCAAATAGGATTTTTTTTCCCTGTCCTATTTTTTTTTAGTACCTTATTATTTTTTTCTTTTCCCTGGTCACTCATTTTTTTATTACGAAATGGCAAGTCATTTTATTATTTTTTATTCATTCACGATAGATCCTTTTATATACTTTTTCAATTTACTTTACTTTACTTTTATTTCACCTATATCAACTTATATAAATCATTGATAAAAAAAATATCAAATATAACATGTATAATTCAGATTTATTTTTTTGAAGAAACCTTTAAAAACATTTGAATTCTGCGGACGTTTCTAAGATGCATATATTTTTTGTGAAAAAAAATTTATAATTTTGAAAAAAAAAAAAAAAAAAAATAAAAATGCGATGAGCATCGCATTACCACGATTAGGTTCTTCGACATATTATACCTTCCGTCAGGCTCATAGAGTTTCTTTAAATTTCAATACTGTATCTGAAACATCTTTAACTGTATACACGGATTTCCTCAGATTTTAGGCTATGTCAAACGAGGAATTGGATGTTTTAGGTTACAATGATAGTGATTCAACCAGCACGGATGACAATACATCCTCAGATGAGTTTGTAGAACCAATAGAAAGGAAAAGGAAGATTGTTGAAGATGAATACGAAAGTGAAGAAGATAAAAAAAATTCAGAAGATGATAGTTCATATTCCAATAGTGATGATGCATTTATTCCCTCAATCGGTGAGAACTTATTTCTAAGAAACGATTCCGTTATTGTTTTACTGAAGGGTAAAGAAAAACTATTGTTATCCGGGATATTTACTGTACGAATAGTGAAAGGTGGAATTGTTTATAATGGTTGCCATTACAATGCCAGTAAAGACACTTTCAATTTTTGGCATCCAGTATCCCATGCTATTCCCGAAATTAAAAGCTCGTTTTATGCTGGCTTCGAAGATGGAAAAAATATTGAACTGTTCGACTCAGCTTTAACAAGTGCTGATTACCATTCATATGATACTGTGCTTCAAATATATAATTCCTATTCGAAAAGTTTATTGAGTGCTGAACAGTTGTTTACAAATATGAAAAATCTTTGGGTGCCAAAAGAATCATTTTTAAATAAAGAAACAAATAGGGAATACAGTTTCGACATTCTAAGGAATAATATCAAAGAGAATATATCTGTACTGCGGTATACAAAGCAATGGATAGACTGCATTCAGAAGTTAGATTTCAATCATCAAAATGCTTCACATGACATAAGAGTATTAATTCTTGGTGGGAAAAATAGTGGTAAATCTACATTCATTAGGACATTAACAGAAAAGATATTATATTCAACCGAGCTAGAAAATGATAGATATGAAAAAGAAATGATATACTTAGATCTAGATCCAGGTCAACCTGAATATTCAAATCCTGATTGCATATCAATGAACAAACTCTCTTCGAAACAAAAAAATTTTGGACAACATTTTGGACAAATAAAATTTCAAACAATTAAACAGGTCTATATTGGTTCGGCATCACCCCAAGATTTTCCCTCTCATTATTTAAACAGTGTTGAGGGTATTATGTCATCATTTGAAGAAGAGATGTTTGCTGGTACTTCATGTGTCAATCTTCCTGGATGGGTAAAGGGTTTTGGATTGAATATCCTGCAAAAAGTTATGGAATATTACAAACCAACTGACATAGTATATCTAGAATCGAGGGCAACAATTCAACATTTTCCAGAAATAAGAATTCCAGATTCCTTCTCGAGTTCGATGAATATAGACTACTCTCCTAGAATCCATCGTATACCTGCTGGATTCTCTGGTACAAATAATGAAATGATGCTAAAAAATAGATTTATGGCATCCGATTTCAGGACCTATAGATTACTTTGCCTTTTTCACAGAAAAATGGGAACAAAGGGTAATTGGGAGTATGATTTCAACCCTCTCATAAAATACAGTCCTTTTAAAATATCCTTTGGAAATAATGGTATCAAAGGTGTCAAACTTAGTCAGGAATTCAGTTCACTCACAGGTGAAAATGTTTTACAGGCTGTAGAAGGAACAGTGGTATCCTTGAACTATACAAACAGTAAAAATTTAATAACTTCAAAAAATAACTTGGATTTGTTAGATATGAACTCTATTCAGCTAGATACACTTCATCTCATAACATTGGGTTTGGTACATTCAGTTAATATTCCTGAAAGGTACATGAACATTTACATTCCACTTGATTCATTAGACAAATTAAAAGATCGATACAATAATCTTGTCCTTGGAAGAATGAATACCGAAAGCCCGTTCTGCGAGCTCAGCCCTTCAACTAAAACGATCGCATTAGATACTACCTGTCCTTTTGTTACCTTTGATAGAAAAAAGAAATATGAACATGTATGGAAGGTAAGGAGAAATGTAAAACGCAAAGGGCATCATACATAGAAAAACGCTCACACATCCTTTTTAATGAAGAACAAAACTATTATTATCTATTTTACGTAGAAAAATGCATTATTTATTAGGTAGATCCTACTAATTCTACTTCATCATTCCATCCCATTTTCTTATTTAGTCGATCGTACTTCTGTCTATCTTTATCACTAACAGATGGCTTGATCTTTTTCAAAGCCATTCTGAAATCTTCTAACGTTACGATAACCTCCTCATTTGATACGCCAACACTCAAATCTTCAAACTCCTTATCCAAATTATTGTCTCCAACAGAATGTATTTCTTCAGTCTGGAAAAAATTTCTTTTCAGAGCTAAGACCGAACTTTCACGGACCAAAGCTGCCAAATCTGCACCAGAGAAATTTCTGCAACGTTCATCTGCAATAATTTCCTCAAGTTTCACATCTGTGGCCAACGGTGTCCCATTAGATTTTGTCAGCGTCTGAATAATATCAAGCTTTTCACGTTCATTCGGTAGTTCAATGAAAAGCGTCTTATCTAATCTACCAGGTCTTAACATTGCCGGATCTATCATATCAGGTCTATTTGTGGCACCAACAACAAATATACCGTGTCTATCATTTAAACCATCTAACTCGGTTAACAAAGTATTAACCACTCTTGAAGATGATTCAGACATGGAAGTATCTCTTCTTGGTACCAAAGCATCCAACTCATCAAAAAATATCACACATGGAACTGAAGCTCTAGCTCTAGTAAAAACTTGTCTTATAGCACGTTCAGATTCACCAACGTATTTATTTAGAAGTTCAGGACCTTTAATAGAGATAAAGTTTGCTCTTGATTCATTTGCCACTGCTTTAGCTAATAAGGTTTTACCACAACCAGGTGGACCCCAAAGAAGTACACCACCAGGGGCACTAATACCGACCTTTTCATATAATTCAGGTCTTTTAATTGGTTGAACAATGGCCATATTTAGTTCAACTCTAACTTTGTGTAAAGCACCAACATTAGCCCATGTAACATCAGGAACAGTAGCAAACCCTTCTCTCTTAGCTGTTGGTTGAATTGTAGGTAATGCTTTAAGGAAGTCCTCATATTTAATTGTTAACTGGTTCAATTGTTCATCATTCAGTGGATTTGGATAATTATGTATGAACTGCTGAATGATTGACAGAGGCAATGGGTCAATCATATTTGCTGTATTTTTTAAGCTACCTTCGGAATTGTCCTCTTCATTTTTTTCGGGTTCAATGGTACTATCCTTGTTTTCATCTATATCCATATTGTCTATTTGTCCGCTAGCATCAGGTATTATTGATGCATAAGTTTCAAAGATTCTTTTGATAGCACATGTACCTGCTGCTGTTGTCAATGCTTTTAAATCTGCACCAACAAAACCCGGTGTTAGTTTAGCTAGCTTATGGAAATCAATGGTACCATCAATTCTTAGCTTATCTGACATCTTCTTGAGAATGTGTAACCTTGAAATTTCATTAGGGACATTCAAACATATTTCCCTATCAAATCTACCTGCTCTTCTTAATGCTGCATCTAATGAATCGGGTCTGTTGGTTGCACCAATAACAATAACTGGTTTTCCATTTGTATTATTTAGAGTTAATTCATCCATGGAGGTTAACAATTGTGCAACAATTCTTCTTTCCATTTCTCTTTGAGCACCCCCATCACGTTTAGGTGTAATTGCATCAATCTCGTCAAAAAACATTAGACAAGGAGCCAGGGATTTTGCTTCATCAAACAATTCTCTAATCTTCTTCTCACTTTCACCTGACATACCGCTAACAACTGATGGCGCCGAAATTGAAATGAATGGTACCTGTAATTCTCCTGCCAAGGCATTAGCAATCGAGGTTTTACCGCAACCTGGTGGACCATGTAGAAGAACACCTCTTGGGGGTTCAACACCTGTGGATAGGTAGATTTCCGGGTGTAAAATAGGTAGCCCGATCAACTCCATAAGCTGTGCAATAACATCATCCATACCACCTAAAGATTTCAGGGTAGAAGTTGGTGGAGTTCTGTCCTCTTTAATCTTCTGACGTTTTGCCTTTTGGGTTGGTTCCTTAGAACGCTTTCTCGATTTAGTTTCTGGTTCTGTCTCATTATTAGTGTCATTATCAGTAACTTCTGATTTATTGGCCCATTGACTAGTTATGCTCTTATTCATATCGTTAGTTTCAGGTGCAAGCATTAGATTCTTTTCAGCTAATGCAACAGTGTCCAATGGGGTGGTAGCCTCTGATTCCTCTGCATACCCTGGTAGATCCTGTAATTCTTCATGCTCATCTTCAATTACACCTTTCAATACTTTCTCAATTGTCTTCTGCAAGGGAACCTTCTTGACTCGTTGGAGAGACAAGTCCTTTGAAAGAACATAAGTAAAAATTTCACCCACATCCAAATCTTTAGCAAAAAATGTAGTAGTCATTAAATCCATTTCTTCTTCGGCAGCGGGTTCATCTCCATTAGTGTTTCTCAGCTCTCTCTGCTTCTCTAGAGATTTCTCCTCTAGTAAACGGTAAATCAAATCCGTCAACTTATTCTCAAGAGAATTCGTTAGTGAACCATTCTTCTTTGACCTAGCTTTAGCCATGATTCGTGCAAATTTAGATCTCCTGTACAAACACAGATAAGAGTGTTTTTTTGTGCTCTCTGTCTATAAAATAATTTCAGGTCAAAAAAAAAAAAAAAATAGTATTAAAATAGAATTGTGTAAAAGATAAACTATCAATATATCTTGATCAAGCTCATCGCAGCTAACTCATCGCATTTTTTTTTTTTTTCCAAAATTTTCCACTCGGGAAGCGATGAGGTCACCTTTAACGTTCTTCAACTATTAAAGATGAAGAGACCATTTAAGGAAACCAACTGGATTATAAAGTATATGTTGTTTTTATAAGTTCAACAGGCGATTAATACCCAATGAACAATTAGTTTATTGCAATATTATCTAAAGGGGATAGCTGTACCATTTTTGAGGGTATCTTCCTAGTTGCTCCACGCCATTTTTGCCATAGAATGTCGAAACATGGCATCACTGTAACGACAAAAAATGCTGTGGTAAATAGCCACTACACTTTAATTAAGAACAAGGCCCCCTTCTTATTGTCTAAGGATAAATCAAAATTACTTAATAAAGAGGAATTTCTGCGTGCTACTTTCAGGAGGTTTATTAGACTGCGACCATTCGTTTCGAATCGTGCGATGGTTCGTGACACATACACTGACTACATTCATTATAAATACCGATATGAAAACTATACTTTCAAGAGGAGTCTCATATTAGATGAACATAGACCAATCGATACCTCTGATAAGTTCAAAAGACCAGAGATTTTGAATTCCCTAGAGTTTGTTTTTAAAGCCGCTAGTTACATCCCTGAGAGTAAAAAAGTTAAACACCAAAGTGCAAGGGATAACACATTATGTAGACAAATACTTAAGAACATATTGACTGCGGAATATGAAAAGGGAAAAAACAGTCAGAGACTGGCAATTGACCCACAATTTACATTTAGAAAAAAACTTGAGCATCTGAAAAGCAGCAATGATTATACCGAAGACACTATGAAGAAGATCAACGAAAAAGGTAAAGTCAGAAGTGATGTTATTATGAAACAATATATATATGGTGAATTTGACAGAGACCTAATCCTTTTAAATGATCTAATCAGAACTCGCTTATAAACTATGCATTAAAAGCAATCAAACAATTATGACAGTAACTAAACTACAATATGACCTTTTAATTCATGTTCTATCAAATAGGTTTGAGAACTGGTTTTCTGTTTCGAACACAATTATGCATCACATCAGCCAACTATGTAACTAATGTTAAACTTGTAAATTAATTAATGATTCTAATGCTTCATAGTTCAAATGAACTGGATATTTCCAATCGATATTTACTTTGGAGGGTACATATTGCTATAATCGTACATGTAATTGTAACCATAACTGTATCCATATCTATAATATGCCGAGGGTTGGTTGTATGGTTTCATTAGTGGAGGTTTTGCTCTAGACATACCTGATTCAACAGGAGTCTGATACAAAGGTGGAAATCTTTTAAAATTGCCTTGATTGTAAGGTGAACTACCGACAGCCCTATTTTGATTATTATAAGGCTTACTATGCTCTTGTTGGTCAAAAACTGAACCAGTTGTGGCCGAGGTAATGAAATTAGTTACATTTTTCTTTCCAATCACTATAATATCAAACCTTTCGAGATATTGTGCAATCAAGTCCTCAATTTCTTTCACATAAGTTCTATGCTTTCCGTATACAACATTTAAAGACTTGTCAAATAATGAAATGAAAATCTTGAATTTTACGAACATTGGAATTATCATCTCATTGCAAATCTTGGAAAGTAGCAATTTGTCATTATCATATATTGAAACGCTTAAGCTGACAGTTTTTTCAATTCCAAATATGTTATTGATGAATTCTTCAGCAGAAAATAGGGAGCTTTCATCATTCCCCATCACAGCCATCACAGTAGTATTTCCTGATGCCCTTTGAGGGAAATCAATAAAGACATTGTGTTGCTTTTCAAGATGACCGATATCATTGATGTGTTCATAAAGGACATACTTATACTGTGAAGGAGAAAGCTTAATTTCAGTTTTTGGTTGCTGTTCACTATACTCACCAATCAACATTCTTAAATCCTCAATGGCCATTTTAATTCCTCTTCTATTCTTAGACGGACAACGTATAACCACATTATCAAACCTCACAAAGGATAGTCCATTCTGCGGAAGTAAAAATGTGTTTGAGAATTGGATAAACACATTGTGTTTTCTCATAGTTGTTTGAATGATGGATCCACCGCTGCCAATAGCTGGTCTATGATATACTTCTGGAATGAAGAAAGTCCCTTCACTTGGTAACTCATCTAGTAACAATAAATAGGAGTCCTCAAATGTTTTATAATCATTAGAAAGTATCGATAGAAACATATTCTTATCATCTTGCTCGAAATCTAAATTAACTTGAGAGTGTCCCTTTTCCATTATTCTCGTAAGTTTACCATTTTTCTTACCAGAGATGAAATCATCGTAATCTGGATGGATTTCAAAGATTGATTTTATTTCAACAATGGATGGATATTGCTCAGAGAAGTTCTTAAGAACAGAAAACACCGGAAGCCTCATGCTCTCATCATCTTCATCAATATTATTATAGGTAATAAGTACAATTTGATTTTTTTTGGACTCATCTCTGACCAACACATGATGTAGTTGATCAGACCCGTACAAAAGTTTTTCAAGGTGTTCATCTTGGAAACTGAAATCAGGATCCATGGTAATTTTAGCCTCTGCAACATTCTGCAGAATAGTTAAAGTGAAGTCTTTCACAAGAGATCTTAGAAGTGTAACAGAAGTTGATTGAAATCCTATGAAGTCACCATTGAATAAAATGTAAGAGCCGTATTTATACATAAGGTTGTGAACTTCATCCATAAGATAACGTTTAATAAACTCCAATTTACCTGGTGAAATACCACCTAACTCTTGGTAGAAGAGTGTATTTTCACAGTTGGAAACACAATCCGTCAAGGCATCTTTGGCTGATAAAACAGTCGAATAGATGGGACCAACTAAATATACACGAGGTGTATGTGTATTTTTGAAGGGAAGAATTTCAGGAAAGAAAGTATCAACATGGTACAAATCCTTTATATGCAGTAAGTTAGCGCGTTTTACACCGAATAGGAATGGCAATAAAGATTGTGACTTCAAATCAATGTATTCAATAAATATTTCCTCACTCCCTCTTAACTGTTCACTGATGGTGTAAATTAGTGGTCGTAGAATTGCAAGGGTATTTTGTGGACCAACAAGTGTGCAAATTAATCCCGAATCCACGCGTTCCGAAGTGAAGGTTGCCTTATCATTTATGATTATATCAATTTTGAAATCTGAGGCTAGCTTCTTCAATTGTTCAAAAATATTATTTAGTCTTTCATCATCTTTTTTTACAGGAAAGAAAACCTCTAAACTTTCGATTAATGGAATATCGGTTTCCACGGTATGGCCTTGTAAAATCCATTTGTTTTCATTCAATTTCTTAGTTTTGTTACACGTAAAGTCTTTTGGCATAAAAAATGAACCCGATTTTCTAGTCTCGTCTAAATTCAGTGACTCAGGGATCTCTTCCCAATTGTTTTCTGTGATAAATATAGCATCAGGTTTAACAAAAAGCTCCAACCTAAGCGGAGTTATTATCTGAATAGTCATATTGCTCCAAGCTTTTATTTGTGAATTGGCTTTTTAAATTGCAGTATAATTTTCTCTTTGAGGTATCCTAAGTTAATGGAAATGTTCCGTATTAGTTAAAAAACAAAAAAGTAAAAGTGATCACTGTTTATCAAAAAAAGATTGGAAAGAAACAATTCTAACAGAATAATTTTGAGTACACTTATACTTTGAATAGCACCACGCAAAATACGCTTATATTTTTTCTTGTTGCAACTTGTCCTAAGCTAATCCACGCTCAAAAACACATGTATAACAAGCTTGAAATAAAATCAAATTGATCAAAAAGGACTTTTGTTTTGGATTTTTCTGAAGAACCAGCCGTTGATATGTTTTTTATTTTTTTTTATTTTTTTTTTTTAAAAAAAACATTGTAACCCGGATTCTACTTTTGAATCAATATGGTATTTTTAAGGAAATATGTCTGTTTAAGTATATCTTAATTGATTGATATTACTGTATATATGTCTATAAAATAATCTTAATACGTAACTGTACATTATAATATTTACTTTCCTTATTGATCAGTTTATTTTTTGGACTACAACCAATCCTGAAAGTCAAAAGGAAAAACAAGAAATAATAAAAAAAATTATTAATTTCAGTAGAGAAAATGGGTAGGTTCACGAACTCTTTTAATATCTTTTGACATAAGGTTAAAGATTCCTGAAATTATTAATTTCACGTGGGTATTTGTTGTTGTTGTTTTTTTTTGTTGCTTTTTGTATTTTTTTTTTTTTTTGTTCATACATGCATTAAATTCAAGTCGGTTGCTTTCCGGAAAAGAAAAATGGAGGTTAATACGATATTTCATTTCCAGAAAATATCATTTATATGCTTTATAAGTCTACCACTTGCAAACCCGATGGTTCCGAAAGTAATTGTTATTTGCATGACGATCAGACTTAATGAAGCAAAAATAAATCTTGGACAGAAAATTTTCCATACCATGAGATGCCTTCTGAAGTGAGTAACCCAAATAAACGAGCTTAAACAGAGTACAGTATTGTAAGTTAATAATACACCACAATTCGAAACAACACGGCCCAATAATGTTTGTGGCTTCAAAACATCTGGAGGTTGAGACCATAGCGTTAGTAAAGCAACGGAAAGAGATATTAGAATGTGAGGTCCGAATGTGTTCAGGAAAATGGCTAGATGGGTAAATGGGAACACAATCTTTTCGGACAAAATGAAACCCACATCCCATTGGATAGATGGAATGGTGGCTTGATGACCTGTACTGAAAAACTGCTGGTAGCCGACTAGTCCGAGGACTATTGGTCCTACAATGTTTTCCTTCAGTTTCAAAAGATCGATAATTTCAAAGATTGACAACAATTGGTTCACCATCAGGAATAAAGAAAGTTGGGCCAGTGGTTTATTGAAAAGGATAATAGCCATCAGCGCGTTCACAACTAGCAGAAAAAATTCGGATCCGTAAATGTTTGTGTATCCCAAAATTGTAGCCTGGTTAGATTTAAGGTCGGCATTCTTGATGTTCAGCTTAATGCAAAGTGGGCCCATCATCCAGCCAACATTTGTGGCAATCAAAGAGAAACCAGCAATTATTCTGGCAATTGTAAATTTAACAGTCTTTGTATCCCAGTTCAAATCCTCCCTGCTGTTATCGATAGCTGTTATTGACCAGTAAATGAAGTTAACAAACAAGGTACCTTTCAGGAACATATCGATCCAGATTGGGGCTGCTGCTTGGTAAGAGGAGGACAGATTGTAATATCCCTTGATACAAACTGGAATTAGTAAAACAATTAGCAGACACAAACCCATGCACCAAACCGAGTAGTTGTTCTTTGTTGTGAAAGTTGGAATACAGTAATCTCCTTGTTCTTCTCTGCATATAGTTATAGTAGACGCTAACCTTGTGCTTACAATCAAGATAATCGAATGGTATCCACCTAGTAACCTTGCAAATCTAGTCAGAGGTAGGTAGTTAGAGTTTGCAGTAGATTTACTAACACCTGAACTAGTACCTTGTTTTTCACCAATGGCAGCTGTTAAAAGCGCAGAAGTCGATTGTCTGTTTGGCAAAAATGTGAATTCGTATAAGGTTAACATACCGAATGTTATCAACAGCACTGAAACAATACGGTCTTCCCAGATAGTAAAAGAGTTTGATGTGAATAGCATAGCGTGAATCATAACAAACATAGCACCAATACGGGACCAGTAATCGGACAAGATTTCACCGAACTTCATAATCAACCAAATCAAGTTATATCTGTCAAAGATAGAAATACTACAACCGACTATGATACCAATAGCAGTAGCGAACAAAGTACACCACCACACGTTATCAAGAAACAAAGGTTGATGGAACACGTAGAAAATACCATGGAAACATACATTTGAAATCAGAGACATAATAATGATCCAAGGCACAAATTCAGGAACCATTTGATTAACCACGATAGAAGGTATCAACTTTGTAATTGAGAATAGCAATACTAATGATACGGTTAATAGAATTGTACCACTTGCAATTGACCAGTAGTCAAATCTAGCCCACTTATCTTTACAGATTTCCAGAAACTTCTCTTGGTACAATGCGGCAGCCTCAATATCAGTAGCGGTTTTGTTCCACAAACCAGACATGAACTCCTCAGTCTCCTCGGTCGATGATATTTGCATAATGTCAGAATATTTCTTAAGTTGTTGTAGGACTACGTTAGACAGTTTCAATTCCTCCTTCTCGTTCTTAAAAGTTTCCCTGATAGGCCACCCCAGGTTATTGAACGGGATGGGAATACCCATTAAAAGTGACAACGTTGGAACGAGATCGATTTGGTTGACTTTCCTATAGTTCTTACCCAGGTTACTGACATCGTAGTGCTCATTGTCTCGTAGCCCCCACACGTTCTGCTTCTTCGAGTACATAAACAAGGTACTCTCCAATTCGTCTTCGGAGTCACCACCGTGGTTACCTGTGTGGTCCATACCATGATCACCCATCACCACCAGCAACGTGTCCTTGTCTATCGACTCTATGATCTTCTTGATGAACTCATTAACTTGAGTCTGCTTCTCCTTCATCGTGAAATGGTTGGGCCCATACTTGTGGCCGACATGGTCCACACCCAGCATATGGCCCACGAGCACGTCCCAGTCACGATCGGCTCCGGGGTCCAGAAGATGCGAGTGGAAATACGACATCACACCGTTATCCACAGTGTCCAGATCCCACACATTCAGCGACTCAAAGGGCTCACTGTTGTTGGCAAGGAACGGATGAAACAACGCGTCCCATGTATCATCACCAACGAAACTAATTTTCTTGTTACGCAGGTACAATTGTTTGATGAGGTTATCTTCCTCGATGACGCTGCCGTCGAAGTTGGATCCTGCGTCGATGAAAGTCGGTAGCGAACCCGTTGTCAGACCCTTCAGTCTCTGTAGAGTGGTGGTAGGAGGATCCGCCATAAACTTCAGCAGGATCGACGAGGAAGCCCAGTCACTTGTGCTGGACGACCACACATCGTACAGCACATCGATGTTGTTGTGGTAATTGGGGTTGTATTGTGGATGAGATGAGTCCACGGGCACCACGAAATCAAACCTCAGCGCGTCCACCACGAGCAACACCATCTTATCGAACTTCTGCCCCATCTTGTCGACATCATCGTTAGGCATGCTGACGTTATCCAGCACCTGTCTCGAGAGCAAGAACCCCTTAGCAAAGAACGCTATCGCCACCACCTGAAGAAACGCGAGTGCTGCCAACAGTATCACATATAGAGTGTGCGACTTGCTAAACTTCTGTATCCTCGACCTATATATCCTCTTCTCATCATTGGACGAACTCAAAATAGCCTGTCTAACAAGCCGTTCATCCATAATTCAAATGTGAAAAAAAAAAAAAAAAAACTAATAAAACAATAAAAAATTGGTGTAACTTATTTGTTACTATGTCGAAACATCTAAAATTATATTACAAAATAAAACACAAAATAGAAATAATAAAATTCACAAAGGGGAGTTATATAGAAATATAATAGAAAGTTTAATTCATATAGAGAGAGACACTGGAAATCACAATTATAATTTTTTTTTTTTCAATGTGGATGAAACAGACAGAGACACAGAGAAACACAGCGAGAGAAACAAAGTACGAGAGAAAGAAATAAAACGCGACAAAGTAATTACCCTGTGGGTATCATTACCCGGGGAGGTATATACCACCCACGCCCGTCCCGCCGTCCCGCCGCTGCCGTCCGGATACCCGACAAACCCGATACCCGACATCCGATCCGAAAAAAAATATAAAAATTGGAAACCCTAAAAAAAGAACGATAAAAAGAAACCCTAATCTACCCGTACTACATAACAGAAACACGCGTGACTATACATCACTCCATCCGAGAAAAAACGGGTGCCATACGGGTAACAAATGGAAGAGCCAGAGAGATGACGTCAGGTTATTTTTTTCCATGTTGGGTGTGTGTGAAGAGGTGACCCGGTGTTTCTGTGTGTGTGCGTGTGTGTCTCTGGGGGGGGGCGGAAGGAAATATTTTTTTTGTAGTTAATATATTTGTAAGTGTGGGAAATTTTGGATGTTTTTTTTTTTTTTTTGCAGGTTAAAGGATTTCTCGTTATTATTTGATGGGGGGGGTAGTTTTGTGTATTTATGCTTATTAGTGTTTTCTAAAAGTTTCCACAAGAAGAAGAAGAAGAAACTATATACATTTTTTTGGATTAATTTAGCAACGATTCTTTCTAGAACAAGGTATATTTTGAAGATGAGTAATGGAATGGCTGCTGCTGCAGGAGGTAACACGGTGAGAAGGTATAACCCGCCACCTGCTCCTATGAATAACGGTGGGACGAGGATGTCAAGGCCATGTGCTGACTGTACGTGTTCTCCAGGGCTGTTGTCCCGTCAGGGGAGAAGAGTGTCGCTGTTCATGAGGCAGATGGAGAACTCGAGGAGGAAGACGCATCACAGGAACAGCGGGATGTTTGCCACGGCAGGTACTCCCACCACCGCGGTCTCGTCCGGTAACGTGTCCGTGTACTCTTCTGATTCCCTTTGTCAGAGTAACAGAGAGGTTAACACCACCGAGAGACTCTTGGCGTTACGTAAGGAGATGATCAAGGAAGGGGTGTGTGCGTACGTCGTGCCAAGCGAGGATGAGCATCAATCTGAGTATGTTTCGCAGGTTGACCAGAGGCGTGCGTTTATATCGGGGTTTTCAGGGTCTGCTGGTGTTGCGTGTATTACAAGGGACCTGCTGAATTTCAATGAGAAGCATCCGGATGGGAAGTCGATCCTGAGTACGGATGGGCGTTACTTCAACCAGGCCAAGCAGGAGCTGGACTTCAACTGGACTCTGCTGCGTCAAGGAGAGGACCCTATAACCTGGCAAGAGTGGTGTATAAGAGAGGCTGTTGAGATGTCCAGTGGTCTTGGAGGTAAGCCCGCTTTGATCGGTGTTGACCCAAAGCTGATATCGTTTGAAGACGTTAAGGCGTTTGAGAAACTTATCGCTGAGAAGAGTAACGCAGAGGTGGATGTCAGACTGGTGCCCGTGGAGCGGAACCTTGTGGATGCCATATGGAAGAAGTTTGAGCCCGTACCAGAGAAACCTAACAACGGCATGATACTATTGGGCGGTGAGTTCCACGGTGAGGACTTTAAGGACAAGAAGGTGAAATTGTTGAAGGAGCTGAAGAGCAAACATTTGGCTGATTGTGGCGATAGTGCCGCAAAGGAAAAGAAGAACGCAACATTTATCACAGTGGCTCTTGACGAAATCTGCTGGTTACTGAACTTGCGTGGTTCCGACATCGAGTACAACCCAGTCTTTTATGCATACTTGTTCATTAACGAAACAGAGACTATATTATTCACTGACGATGGTTATGGCGATAACGTTAAACAATACTTTGAGGAGAACAATATCGAGGTTAAGGGCTACAATGACGTATGGAATCATTTAACCACCTTGGCTCAAAGCAGTAAAGCTGGTACCGTCGATAAGCAAGCTTTCCTACTGCCTGATGTGTCATCATGGCAATTGGTGCGTTCTGTTGCCGGTACACCATACAAGATTATTCACTCTCCGGTTGATGTACTAAAGTCGGTCAAGAACAAAATTGAGCTGGCTAATGCTCATAGGGCACAGGTTAAGGATGCACTATGTCTAATCCAATATTTTGCATGGTTAGAGAATCAGCTGATAGAGAAGGAAGCTTTGATTGATGAATACACGGCAGCAGAAAGACTAACTCACATCAGAAAGACCCAGAAGAATTTCATGGGCAACTCATTCGAGACTATCTCGTCCACTGGTGCCAATGCCGCAGTGATCCACTATGCACCACCAAAAGAAGGTTCATCTATGATTGATCCAACAAAGATATATCTATGTGATTCCGGGTCCCAGTTCCTGGAAGGTACTACCGATATCACTAGAACCATGCATTTCAGTGAACCATCTCCAGAAGAGGTCAGAAACTACACCTTGGTGCTGAAGGGTAATTTGGCCCTTGAAAGATTGGTGTTCCCTGAAAAGACCAATGGTTTAAGTATCGATGTGATCGCTAGACAGTACTTGTGGTCCTACGGTTTGGACTACAGACACGGTACGGGACACGGTATTGGATCATTCCTAAATGTCCACGAGGGACCCATCGGTGTCGGTGTCAAGCCACACCTGGCCAACTTCCCACTACAGGCTGGTAATGTTATTAGCAACGAACCAGGTTTCTACAAAGACGGCGAGTACGGTATCAGGATAGAGAACGACATGATAGTCCACCATGCGGAGGGGCTGAAATTCGGTGACCGCAAGTTCCTGAAATTTGAGAACATCACCGTGGTGCCATACTGTCGTAAGCTGATCGACGTAAAACTGCTGACGCAAGAAGAAAGACAGCAGATCAACGAATACAACCAAAGAATTTGGGACTCTTTAGTCCAGTTCCTACAACCCCAGAGCATAGCATACAAGTGGCTAAAGAGAGAGACTGCACCATTTTAATTGAAAAAAAAAAATGCCTCCCGTCGATCCAGCCTCCGGGGTTGTTTTTTTTTTTTCTTCTTTTCTTCTATATACAGTATTTTCTTTGTGAATAAAATTCTAAATACATCTTTCCGTTCTAATTAAAGAAAAAAGTAGAAAAGAATATATATATATTTTATGTAAGAACCTTAATACCAATGTCTCAATAAAAAAACACGGATTATTCATAGCTGACTCCTATTTTTTTGTCCCATGGCTATGTAAATCATTGACATCTATCGCATTTTGGAGGTGTAATTGTGGATATGTCATCAATGTAATCAAGTTGTCTTTTTTTTTTTATTCTTGCACAGTTTACCAGCCGGTTCCTTTTCAATTTTCCTCAACTCGGCTCTTATCTCCTCGAGACAAAAAATATGGAAAAAATATGGAAAAAAACTAGAAAGCAGCAAGAGATCCTTGGCACCGCCACAGAAAAACAGTAGCAATCTCTTGATCTATCACACACTCTTTATCATATGGAATTTTTACCCGATCAGGTAATACCAATAACAAATTGATACCGAAAACCCAAAAAAAAAAAATAACGGACCCGTCGGAGATCAGGGGGGGCGCAGGGAGGCGGTGAGGAAAGAAATATTTGTAATGACACATCATTTCTCTCGGATCCGTAAGAAAAGTGCAGAAGTCCCCCCCTCCCCCCCCAAAAAAAAAGAAACACAAATTGAGTGGGAAAGTTGATACGATCAGTTGCCAGCCACTCGTATTCTTCAGACCCCGTAAAGGTCGGCCGACACTTGTAAAAAAAAAAAAAAGCTCAAAGGGCGGAGGTCATATGATCTTGTGTGCAACACTGTCTGTGTAACAAAAAACTTTTTGAATCAAGTAGGGTAGAATGGCTATTTCCACGGAAACCCTTAGGAGGTATCATATTGTGTGTTCGTTTAAAAAGGTGTGTCTCTCCGTCTCGAGGAAGGGGGGGGGCCGGTACCCCTTATTAGAAAACACAACATATGAGACCCTGATACATGTACGGATGTTTCTACGGTATTGTAGTGATGCGGAAAAATGTATAATCCATTTTTTTGATATACGGGTCCGTTAGTTTCATCTCTCTGTGCAACACTTTCTATGTGGAGAATGAAATGATCCATAGAAAAACAAAGAGAGCGGAAAGTCTGCGGTACTCCGTAGGTGCATTGTACGTGTATTTGTCAGTAATCTTTTTATTTTTCTCTTTCTATTCTTCCGAAAGAGAAAAAAAAATAGGAAATCCGTGGAAGAAAGAGAAAGAAAAAAAAAAAGCAATTATAAATGTCACCCCTAGACAGAAAGAACCGTGGGGGAGAATGAGAAAAAGCATGGAACAACCCTTCCGCCTACACACACACACACATTCCCGTAGTGATATTCTATTTGTGAGGAATAAAAATTTTGTCCCTGTAGGATCTGCGTGGAACAAGGGAAAAAAAATTGGAAAAAAAAAAAATTAAAAAAAAAAATTTTTTTTGAAAGATAGAGAAACTTTAAGAAAAAACAAAGCAATCTATAACAGCTGTAAAAAAAAAAAAAATGGAGTTGCAGACAAACGTCGAAGAAAGGAAAAAAAAAAAAGAAACTGAGACAATAAACAATATTATAACAATACGATACAATAAAAAAAAAAGAAAAAGATAAATAAAAATCGACTACTTCAAAGATGATAGAAGGAAAGAAATAATAAAAAAAAAAAAAAAAAAGATAAAATAAAAAAATTTTTTCTTGCTTCTATATAAATACCCATCCCTAAAGTATTTAAATTAATACTTAAATTAATACTTAAATTAAACGGAGTATCTTTTTTGTTTGTTGTTTTTTTAATTTATTTTGAATAATAGTGTAACTAAAAAATAAAAAACATTTACTCAAAACTACATTATTAAAAAAGATGAGTGAATCTGTTAATAAAAATTATACACAAAGAGGGCAGGCTGATGAGAGTAGTTCTTTCTCTTCATCAGTTTCTGCCGAACCTAAGGAATTTAACGGTGATTCGTTAGAGCAACAAGGTGAAGAGTTGGCTAACATTATTGAAAGGACAAATACTATGACGTCAGGTGCCGAGTCGCAGATTGAGACTAACAGACAGTTGAGTCGTATTCTTACTGGTACAGCAAATGATCCTATAAGGACTAAAGTGGACTACTCTAACTGTCTGCCTATGGGTGGTGACAGACCATACCCTCCAGCTTTACCTGAGCAAGCCCAGTACGAAGTTACTTTCGACGGTCCTAATGACCCTATCCACCCTTTCAACTGGCCTATGAAGACTAAAGTGATGATCTGTATTGTTTTGTGTTTGAACTGTATCTGTATCTCCATGGGTTCCTCCATTTTCGCTTCTGCAGTCCCCCAAATTTGTGAAATTTACCACATTATTCAAGTCGTCGCCATTCTAGGTGTTACTTTGTACGTTTTGGGTTTTGCTGCTTCTCCAGTTATCTACGCCCCATTGTCTGAAGTTTACGGTAGACGTGGTGTGCTAGTCATCGCATCCTTCGGTTTCGTTCTATTTCAATTTGCAGTTGCCACTGCTAAGGATCTACAAACTATCTTCATCTGTAGATTCTTTGGTGGTTTGATTGGTGCTGCTCCAATGGCTGTCGTTCCAGCTGCCTTTGCCGATATGTTCGATGTCAGAGTCAGAGGTAAAGCTATCTGTCTGTTCTCGCTTGGTGTCTTCGTTGGTCCAATCTTGTCCCCAGTTATGGGTTCTTACATTGCTCAAAGAACCACCTGGAGATGGTTGGAATACGTCACTGGTTGTTTTGCCGGTGCCATCTTCATCGCTGTCGCTTTGGTCATGAAGGAAACTCACCATCCATCTATCTTGGTCCAAAAGGCCAAGGATATGAGAAAAGCTACCAACAACTGGGGTATCCATGCAGCTCACGAACAAGTCGAATTGTCCGTCAAGGATATCGCTCAAAAGACCATTACTAGACCTATCATGATGTTGTTCACTGAACCATTGCTATTGATTGTTACCATTTACAACTCCTTTGTCTACGGTATCCTGTACCTGATGTTGGAAGCTTACCCAATTGTTTTCGTTGAGGGTTACGGTTTCAAGGCTAATGGTGAATTGCCATACATTGCTTTGATTATCGGTATGTTGTTGTGTACCGCTTTCATCTGGTACTTCGAAAATGACTACTTGAAGAGAATCCAAAAGGCCGGTAAGTTGGTCCCAGAAGCCAGATTGATCCCAATGGTCTATGCTGGTGTCGTTTTCCCAATCGGTATTCTATGGTTCTGTTGGACCGGTTACTACCCACACAAGATCCACTGGATTTGTCCAACTATCGCTGGTTCCTTCATTGGTTTTGGTTTGATGGGTATTTTCTTGCCATGTTTGAACTACATCATTGAAGCTTACTTGCCATTGGCTGCTTCTGCTGTCGCCGCTAACACTTTCATGAGATCTGCTTTCGGTGCTGTCTTCCCATTGTTTGCAGGCTACATGTTCCATGGTATGGGTACCGGCTGGGCTGGTCTGCTATTGGGTCTGTTCGCTGCTGCTTTGATTCCAGTTCCATTGGTTCTGTTGAAGTACGGTGAAACCATCAGAAAGAACTCCAAGGATGCCTACTACGTTGAGTAAAGTCAACTTAATCATTAATACCCTAACTATTTTTTGCACTTAACGTTTTTTTTTCCATTTCTCAAGATAAAAAAAAAAGAATAAGAAACATAGTCTTTCTTTTTCTTTAGGGCTTATATTCTTTCCCTCTTCCTTCCAAAAAATAATAATATATTAATTCTTGTATGATATACTTTAAATGGCGCTGAGGAGATAATAACAAAAAAGAAAGAGAGGGCAAGTTTCCCTTTTTCTTTCATTCTTTTGTCTCATTTGAAGTAATTTTCAAAATAAGAAGGTAATTCTAGTTTCAAAATAAAATAAAGGAAAACCAGAATAAAAACTGTTGGAAGTTGTACTAATAATAATCTTTTTGAACTCTTATTTCTATCATGTTTCATTTTTTTGAATTTCATCTTTCAATTAGAAGATGATCTTACCATTTTTTTTCTACATTGTTGTTCACTTCATTTCTTTTTTTTTTTCTTACAAAAACAATACAAACCAAGATAGACGTTTTTACATTTTAATTTTACACTTTTTTTTTATTTTAATCTTCTTTAGTTTATTTATTAGTAATAAACAAAAAAAAACTTTGCATCTCAAAAAATAAAACAAAATAGAAATATCAAAACAGAGAATTTATTAGATTTTTTACAATTCCCCCAACAATAAAATAACATTTAAGTAAACCCAAAAAAAAAAATAGTAATATAATAATTACATAAAAAAATATAAATTATAAAAAAATCTGTTAAAATATTAAAAAAAAATGTGTTTATTCTAACTTGTAATATTTAGTTATTTATACCTTCGCCATTGCGTTGCAAGCGAATTTCCAAAACATATATCAAATAAACAATTATTTTTTTCCCAAGACATTCCATCTTAAAAACAATTAGAACATATTTCCACTACAGATATATAATAAACAGTATTATATAATGTTGCCACATCAATAGAAACACTATCATCCCCATCATCTTCCATAATAACTAATATACTCAATTTTCATTGGCTCGCTGATTTCCGAGCTGCCAGAATTACCCGCATTTCCATTCTACGTCGATTTTTTTTTCCCTTCGGAATTTAGCGAAGATTCAACAGTCAGCCTGTGTGTCAAGCAAGAACTCTCTCTCTCTCACTCTCTTGGGATGGGAGATATACGAGTTTACTTAAAGGAGACGGAGAACAATGGAGGGGGACATACACCCTTTCTCCTCTTATGCCTTCTATAAGTGCGTCATTAGTAAAGTTACTGCGCAATTTCATCTAATGCAAGCAAGATTTTAACAGCTGAAACAAGGGGATAACCTACTTATTTATTATAAATTACATTTGAATTTTTATTTATTGAACTTAATATTCCAAAAGAGAAAAAAACAAACAATTACTAAGAAAGATGTCGATGCAGAGGATTATAAATGGACGTATGCCAGTACTGCTGAAGGGCACAAGTAGGAGATATTTATATGGCTCTAGGATTCTTTTGAGTCCTGCCTCTACCAGCACGGAAGTTGGGCGGTCACAGAGCACCGTGGCTTTCAAGTTCAAGTTTAACAATAAGAAAGAAGGAGCCACAGTAGGTAAGAACGACGGTGCAGCCACAGCAGGGTTTAAGTGGTCCTCTCATAGTATGCCTAGCAAGAAGGTACTCGAAGAACAAGCTCAAATTGTTAAACAAAAGGAAGAGGAGAAGAAGGCTGCCACAGAGAAGTTTATCAAAGAGAACATGGTGGAGTTGAATGAACCAGTAGAAGCCAAGCCAACGACTACCACTACTAGAAATACTGCCAGTACTTCCACTCCAAGCACCACTAGTTCTACTACTCCTAAAAAAAAGGGTAAAAGGAGAATACTGAGACCTCGTAAAGCAGTGATCACACTCTCCCCAAAGGCCATATACCATCTCAAGGCTCTACTGGACCAACCAGAACCCAAGCTGATCCGTGTCGGTGCCAGAAACCGTGGTTGTTCAGGACTTACCTACGACCTACAATACATAACAGAACCAGGTAAGTTCGATGAGGTAGTTGAACAGGATGGTGTCAAGATAGTCATCGATTCCAAGGCTCTATTCAGTGTTGTCGGTAGTGAGATGGACTGGGTCGACGACAAGCTGGCCTCCAAATTTGTATTTAAGAACCCGAACTCCAAGGGTACCTGCGGATGTGGTGAGAGTTTCATGGTTTAGACAACAAATACCCACCACTGAATTTATTTATTTATTTATAGTACTTATTTATTTATTTCAACAATATAGAGATGTTCCAACAACCATAGAATATTTACAAATCATGGTATTTATCACATGTAACTAAAGTCATTTACGGATAAAATCATAGACCACGAAAAATTTCCAGAACCTTCCAGAAAAACCCCGCAGGGGCTAGAAAGAAAAAGAAGGGACGAGCTTTCTTTGCTGCCACGGCATTTTCTAAGAGAACAATGGGGAGGGGAGTAGGGGTCCGCCTGCGTTTCTCTATGCGGTTTTTTTTCTTTTCAGTTCCAGAGAATTCTCGCAGGGGAAGGAACGAAGAGACCCTTTCATCCTTATCCAATTCAGGTACCTACGGTAGTTTCTAAGTGGGATGGTCGCGATGCCCCTTCCAACTGCTACAGTTTCTCTCTCTCTGGCGGCTTCTGGAACACGGAGAGGGATAAGGGGGGGGGGACTTCCTTCTCCTCCCTTTGAAGTTGCCGCCGAAGTTTTTCAGGTATAAATACTGGGCACAGTTCTTTTCAAAGAGAGTATTTTTTTTCTTTTCTTTCCTTCTCTTTACTATTCAGTTAAAACATCAAACCAATTGAAGAAGAAGAAAGAATAGAAGATGAATGATGAAACGCAATTCACGGAAAGGGCATTGCATGTCCTAACTGTAGCTCAGAAGTTGGCTACAGACCATCAGCACCCACAGTTGCAACCAGTGCACTTGTTGGCTGCTTTTATTGAGACACCTGAAGACGGGTCTGTGGCTTATTTGCAGAATTTGATAGAGAAGGCTAGGTATGATTACGACCTGTTCAAGAAGACGGTTAACAAGGCTCTTGTGAGGATTGCACAGCAGCATCCTGCTCCATCGGAGGTGACACCAAGCTATGCGTTGGGTAAGGTTATCCAAGAGGCTGCTAAGATACAGAAACAACAGAAGGACTCGTTCATTGCACAGGACCACTTGTTGTTTGCGTTGTTTAACGATGCGAGTGTGAAGCAGATATTTAAGGACGCTGGTGTCGATACTGAAGCTGTCAAACAGCAAGCGCTTGAGCTGAGAGGTAACCAGAGGATCGATTCTCGTGGTGCAGACACTAACACACCATTGGAATATTTGGATAAGTATGCTATCGATATGACAGAACAGGCCAGACAAGGTAAGCTTGATCCGGTGATTGGTAGAGAAGAAGAGATTAGAAGCACTATTAGAGTGTTGGCTAGAAGAATCAAGTCTAACCCCTGTTTGATCGGTGAACCTGGTATCGGTAAGACTGCCATTATCGAAGGTGTAGCTCAAAGAATCATCGATGATGATGTACCTACCATTTTACAGGGATCCAAGCTGTACAGTTTGGATTTGGCTGCATTGACCGCTGGTGCCAAGTACAAAGGTGATTTTGAAGAGAGATTGAAGGGTGTGCTAAAGGAAGTGGAGGAATCGAAGATTCTAATCGTCCTGTTCATTGATGAAATCCATATGTTGATGGGTAATGGTAAGGATGATGCCGCTAACATCTTGAAGCCAGCCTTGTCCAGAGGTCAATTGAAGGTCATTGGTGCTACCACTAACAACGAATACAGATCTATTGTTGAGAAGGATGGTGCTTTCGAAAGAAGATTTCAAAAGATCGACGTTCAAGAGCCTACTATTAGACAGACTGTGGCTATCTTGAGAGGTCTACAACCTAAATATGAGATCCATCACGGTGTTAGAATCCTAGATAGTGCACTAGTGACTGCTTCCCAACTTGCTAAACGTTACTTACCATACAGAAGATTGCCAGATTCCGCTATCGACTTGGTTGATATCTCTTGTGCTGGTGTTGCCGTCGCTAGAGACTCTAAACCAGAGGAACTAGACTCTAAGGAACGTCAATTACAATTATTGCAAGTTGAAATCAAGGCTTTGGAAAGAGACAAGGATGCTGACCGCACTACAAAGGACAGGTTGAAGCAAGCCAAGAAGAGAGAGGCTTCCTTAACCGAAGAACTAGAGCCCTTGAGACAACGTTACAATGAAGAAAGAAAGGGTCATGAAGAATTGACTCAGTTGAAGAAGAAACTGGATGAATTGGAGAACAAAGCATTGGATGCTGAGCGTAGATATGATACTGCCACGGCAGCTGATTTGAGATACTTTGCAATCCCAGATATCAAGAGTAAGATCGACGATTTGGAAAACCAAGTTGCTGAAGAAGAGAAGCGTGCCGGTGCCAACTCCATGATTCAAAATGTTGTCGATTCCGATACTATTTCTGAAACTGCTGCCAGGTTGACTGGTATTCCAGTAAAGAAGTTGTCTGAATCTGAAAATGAGAAGTTAATCCACATGGAACGTGATCTATCATCTGAAGTTGTTGGTCAAATGGAAGCTGTTAAGGCAGTCTCCAATGCTGTCAGACTATCCAGATCAGGTTTGGCTAACCCTAGACAACCAGCATCCTTCATGTTCCTAGGTCTTTCTGGTTCCGGTAAGACTGAACTGGCCAAGAAGATTGCTGGGTTCTTGTTTAACGACGAGAACATGATGGTTAGAGTTGATTGCTCTGAATTGAGCGAAAAGTACTCTGTATCCAAGTTATTAGGTACTACTGCAGGTTACATAGGTTACGAAGAAGGTGGTTTCTTGACTAACCAATTGCAATACAAGCCTTACTCTGTCTTATTGTTTGATGAAATTGAGAAGGCTCACCCAGATGTTTTAACGATTTTACTGCAAATGTTAGATGATGGTAGATTGACATCTGGTCAAGGTAAGACAATTGACTGTTCAAACTGTATCGTGATTATGACTTCTAACTTGGGTGCTCAATACATTAACTTACAAAAGGGTTCCAAGATCATTGACGAAACCAAAACTTTGGTCATGGATGCAGTTAAGTCTCATTTTAGACCTGAGTTCTTGAACAGAATATCCTCTATTGTCGTTTTCAACAAACTTTCCAGAAAGGCTATTCACAAGATTGTTGACATCAGAATCAAGGAAATAGAAGAGAGATTCGAGCTAAATGACAAACATTATAAGCTAGATATCTCACCGGAAGCCAAGGATTTCCTGGCCAAGTATGGTTACTCTGAAGATATGGGTGCTCGTCCATTAAACAGATTGATCCAAACTGAAATCTTGAACAAGATGGCAATCAGAATTTTAAGGAATGAAATTCACGACAAGGAAACCGTTAAGGTTGTACTAAGAGTCGGTAAGGAACGCGGCTCTCATTGTGATGAAGAAGAACAAGAGGGTCTAGATGTCTTGCCAAACCATGAAGCTACAATTGGTTTGGACGCAGACAGCATGGACATCGATGATGTCGAGGACGATGACTATGTCGAAGTCGATTAGATAAGTCGATTCTTTAAGGCATAAACAAACATAGAGATTCATATATTTTCTCTAAATTTTTAGATACTTATTAGATTTATTTACTACTTTTCATTTCTGTTATATGTTAATTTAATTGTCAATTTAATTATCTTTACAAATATATATGCACTGTTAATTATATCAAACGTGATTTTTATTATGTTACTCTTACTTTTAATAAATTTATATATATATGATATAGACTTAGTCTTTCAATGAATATAAATAATTGCAAAATGCTTATGTACAAGATTATCTTAGATTTTTTGTCTGCTTTTCATCTTTTTCGCCCAGGCATATTTCACAGATTTAGTGATACCTGAGCTAGCAATACCTTTCAACATTTGAATCAGGCTGGAACGTTGAATTCTATACTGAAGTTTTTTCATAGTGTTATCGAGAGAGAAGCCAGGAGGAAGATAAAACTCATTCTTGACCACCACCTCGTCATATATGGGCTCATAGTACTTTCTGAACTTATCAAAATTCTTGACAACGATATTTTCAACCTTCTTTGGATTTTCACCACCAAGCAAGTACCTTATATCACCAAGATAACTCAGTCCGGTGATCTCTTTGTAGAATTGGAATTCATCTAGTTTACCATTGTGTTTCTTTAGAGTAATATGTTTGGCTATTGTAGCTGCAGCTTTCAAATTGAGGTGATTAAAATGCTCAACAGTGGGATCATTTTTGAGAACCTTGACAGGTTTCTGTAGTCTTCCAGCAATATAAAAACTCTCCCAATTTTGTAAATCGCTGATAACTTTGCCAGTTGATACTATTCCATACTTCACCTGGTGGCCATTGATGTCAGTAAAAGGATTGAAATACAAGCCTGCACCAACACTTTGAAACTTGCTAACTATATGAGGCCCGAAGTATTTCATACTGGAGTAATGTGAACTGTTATCCCTTATGTTCTTTCTGTGAAACTCCACCGGATCATTAACAGCAATGATCAAGTCTATCTGCGGTTTATCCTTATCATTATAACCTGACTGCTTAAAGACACCAGAACCGTACCCAAATGCATACTGTATCGGTGAGTTAAATGTGCCGAGAATCCCATCCAGTTCACGTTGTAACCCATCCTCTATATCTATGCTCTGGTTGGAATACTTCGACAAACTCCGCCTGAACGGCCTCACGATCGACCTACTGGCATTACACCTTATATTACAAAACATATACCTGCTTTCTGTTGCTCCACTTCTCGTTGACCACCATAGAAGGAAGGTCTTTAAAGGTATTTGATATGTTTTTCTTTGTTCTGTCGATTTTCTATTGGTCTCTCATATTGATCTTGGAGGGGCGTGAACGTCCCCTAAGGACGAAGACCATAAATGCCTATTAGAGATATCATAATCACCAAAAAGCTATATTTTTATTTATTACATTAATGTGTAATTGATAGTATGATCACAATTATTTAATAGTACTTTATTTTCAAAAAATGCATAGACGCATCTAGCCACTCCAAATTCAACAAGAAATTATGGGCGTGTGGTCTAGTGGTATGATTCTCGCTTTGGGCGAATTCGGAGAAAATCTGAGTACAACATCACAAGCATGCGAGAGGCCCTGGGTTCAATTCCCAGCTCGCCCCAACTTTCTTTTTTTCCAATCTTTGAAATAAAATAATAGTTTTACTTTTTTTTTCCACTTTTATGATCCTCTGCCGCAATTAGAAGAATTAATTATTAACAAACGAAACAATAACATAGAGATAAATATAGAGGGAAACTAGTTTTAAAAAAATATGCAGATATTATATTTTTTGTGATCTTTTTTGTTATATACTATATGATACAAAATTAAAATGAAGTCGTTATAAAAAAATGTTTAAAGTTTTTTTAATAATATTTTTTTTTTTCCTGTTGCAGATGAATATTTTATAATGAATTTTGTTTTATTCTATCAAAAACTAAGAAAAAAAAATTGCTTGGGGGGATATGTTGAAAATGAAAAACAAAACAGGAAAAAGGACTTTGATGCTTAATTAACTGTTTAATCAACTTCTTCGACAGTTGGACCCTCAGCTTCTGGAGCTGGTGGGGCACCACCTGGGAAACCACCGGCACCAGCTTCAGCACCTGGGGCACCACCGGCTTGGTACAACTTAGTCATGATTGGGTTAGCAATTTCTTGCAATTCCTTCAACTTGTCGTCGAACTCTTCCTTGGTGGCAGTGGTGTTGCTGTCCAACCATTCGATGGTTTCTTCAGCCTTCTTGGAAACGGTTTCCTTGTCAGCTTCGTCCAACTTGTCACCGGCTTCGGAGATAGTGCTCTTCAAAGAGTAAGCGATGGATTCCAATTGGTTCTTGGAAGCGATTCTTTCAGTTTCCTTCTCATCTTCCTCCTTGAACTTTTCAGCTTCAGAGACCATTCTTTCGATATCTTCCTTGGACAATCTACCCTTGTCGTTGGTGATGGTAATCTTACTGGACTTACCGGTACCCTTTTCGACAGCAGAGACGTTCAAGATACCGTTAGCATCGATATCGAAGGTAACTTCGATTTGTGGGACACCTCTTGGGGCTGGTGGGATACCAGACAATTCGAACTTACCCAACAAGTTGTTGTCCTTAGTCTTAGCTCTTTCACCTTCGAAGACTTGAATCAAGACACCTGGCTGGTTGTCAGCGTAAGTGGAGAAAACTTCGGACTTCTTGGTTGGGATGGTGGAGTTTCTTGGAATCAACTTGGTCATGACACCACCAGCGGTTTCAATACCAAGAGACAATGGAGCAACATCCAACAACAATAGATCTTGGGTCTTGGAGGATTGGTCACCAGTCAAGATAGCAGCTTGGACAGCGGCACCGTAAGCAACAGCTTCATCTGGGTTGATGGATCTGTTTGGTTCCTTACCGTTGAAGAAGTCAGTGACCAACTTTTGGACCTTTGGAATTCTGGTAGAACCACCGACCAAGACAATTTCGTGGACGGCAGACTTGTCCAACTTAGCGTCTCTCAAGACCTTTTCGACTGGGTCCAAAGTAGATCTGAACATGTCAGCACACAATTCTTCGAATCTGGCTCTGGTGATGGAAGTGTAGAAGTCGATACCTTCGAACAAGGAGTCGATTTCGATGGAGGTTTGAGCGGAAGAAGACAAGGTTCTCTTAGCTCTTTCACAAGCAGTTCTTAGTCTTCTCATAGCTCTTTGGTTAGAGGACAAGTCCTTCTTGTTCTTTCTCTTGAATTCTTGAACGAAGTGGTTGACCAATCTGTTGTCGAAATCTTCACCACCCAAGTGAGTGTCACCAGCGGTAGCCTTAACTTCGAAGATACCGTCTTCGATGGACAACAAGGAGACATCGAAGGTACCACCACCCAAGTCAAAGATCAAAACGTTTTCTTCACCACCCTTCTTGTCAAGACCGTAGGCAATGGCAGCAGCGGTAGGTTCGTTAATGATACGCAAGACGTTTAGACCGGCAATGGTACCAGCATCCTTGGTAGCTTGTCTTTGGGAGTCGTTGAAGTAAGCTGGGACAGTGACAACGGCGTCGTTGACCTTGGTACCCAAGAATTGTTCAGCGGTTTCCTTCATCTTACCCAAGACCATGGAGGAGATTTGTTCTGGAGTGAACTTCTTGGTCTCACCCTTGAACTCAACCTCGATTTGTGGCTTACCGTCGACGTCAATCAACTTGAATGGGAAGTGCTTAGCGTCAGTTTGGACTTCTGGGTCGCTGAAGTTTCTACCGATCAATCTCTTGGCGTCAAAGACGGTGTTGTGTGGGTTCATAGCAGCTTGGTTCTTAGCAGCATCACCGATCAATCTCTCGGTGTCAGTGAAAGCAACATAAGATGGAGTGGTTCTGTTACCTTGGTCGTTGGCGATAATCTCAACACGGTCGTTAGAGAAGTGCGCAACACAGGAGTAGGTGGTACCCAAATCAATACCAACAGCCTTAGACATTTTCTATTTTTATCTTTTTTTTTTTGTTTCCTTGTGATTAGTTTGTGTATATTTCAATTGAGAATTAAAATAAAAACACTAGTAATTACTGTTATTATAGTGTATCACAAAGAGAGAAGAGAATAAGTAATGGGAGAGAGAGAGGCAATTGAGAAAAGAGTAAAACAGAATTGATTGAAAATCTGTGCCCTATTTATATTCCCAGGATTCTGCCGCCGAGACGAGAGAGAAATTAAAAGAAAGAGAGATATAGTGGAAGTACAGAGAAACCCACGTACAAATAAATTTTTTTTTCCATTTTTCCTTTTTGTTCTTTCACTTTCCATCGAAAAAGAACAAAATGGAAAAAAATGGAAAACCTTCTAGAAAGTTCCATGGGCCCGGGTAAACACTTCTCTTCTGATTTGGAATCATCGAATACGTCATTTTTTGTATCTTTTCGGTGTATCTCCTTCTCTCTCTGTGACAACGCCTCGTTTCTCTCTCTCTCTGTGTGTGTGAGTCCCCTTTTTTTTTTTTTTTTGTCTCAATTCCTTCTCGAAGATTCTGAAAAAAAGTGTGTCGTTATGGGTGATACGGTACGGATATATCGTGTAATATACTATTACATCACATGGTATGACGTCATATGTATAATAATATGGTAATAATAATAATATATTGAATTTTTATTTTATATATTTCGAATTATATACTTAATTCTCCTTCTTTGGCTCTTGAGGGGTTGGCTTTGTGATGGAGATCTTGGAGAGGTTGATTAGCTGGGTCTTGAATTGGTTGTACAAGGCCTTGGCTTGTGGTGGGACTGAAGGGTGGGAGATGACACCGTCCATTCTGACTCTCCATTGGGCGAATGCGGCCTTCATGTACTTGGAAGTCTCGTACTTGACCTTGATGAACAAGACGTAGACGACTAGCACAATCCAGGATCTGGATACGAAGCACACAGCTCTGATGATCAACAATACAAGGATGATCAACTCAGTGGTGGAGACCCAGTACATGCATCTCTCGTTGTAGTCTAGGACAAACTTGTCGATGAACATGACGACTTTGCTCTTTTGTTCCAAGGTTTGGTTGAACACTTGAGGCAACAACGTCGTCTTCATGTACACAAGAACATGGAACACGGAGAACATTAGGTATGGCACCAGGGACATGCTGAATCTTGGGGTGAAGAACCACAGCAAGGCCAATGCGAAGTACAGGACGTTCTCATTGGTCAACAATGCCAAGGACACCTTTTGGTGCAACCCTTGTTGGTAAGTGATGATACCGAAGGAGGCTAGCACACCAACGTATGCAAACCTGTACAGACCCTCGCTGAACTTGAACAAGTACAATAGGGAGGACAACACAACTATGAAGTGGCCAGTGAACCATGAGAATTGCAAAGTCTTGGCAACTCTTAGGAACCTGTCACTAATAGTGCCTTGTGGATGATGTGGCGCTTGGGGCTTGTTAGCAGTAGACATCTTTATCTTCTTTTTGACTAAAATAAACCGTTTCTTCAATAATAAGAGAAATTGGAACTTTCTTTTTCTGAAAAGTTTAATCTTAACTCTGTTTCTGAACGGATAAGAGGTTATGTCACTCGTTTTTTAAGAATTCAATTGACAATAATATTTGAATTCCCTTTTTATATTAAAGAATACTTTGTATTTAAATAAAAATTTAAAGGGAAGAAAAGAAAAAAAAAAAAAAATCTTCATCTCCCCCCCCCCCTTCCCCTTCCCCTTGCCGTCAAATTCGGAAAAAAAGGGAGGTTACACCTTGCCATCTCTTCCTTTATTATACCTCGTTGACGGTGATACACGGCATATCAATGATTATACATCCCCGGTATTAATTAATAGAATCGGGCCAGGGTGAGTATGACTACGCAATATATTGTTACAGATAGATGCAGGGTTTATGTATTTAGGAAAAATGTTTTTAAAGGGTATGAAGAGTGGAGGGGAGGGGGAGAGAGAGAAACAATAAAAAGTTATGCTAATATACGTCATTTAAAAATATTGTCTCCCTGTGCTCCAGTTTTACTCTCATTTCTTTTTCTTTTTAATTAGACCCGATAGATCGTTGACACTTTTTCTTTTCTTCTCGAACTGAGGGTTCAATTTTGCCATCTGCTTCAAGATCAGGTTTTTCAGAAGTTCTTTCGAGTCGTGGGAATCTGTACCCATCTCGAGTTCCAGTCTAATCTCCTTAATATCGAGCTTGACCTCTTCTAGCTGGGCTAGGGGCAGTTCTTTATCCTCGGGATCAGTGGCAAGCTGTTTTTCTAAATAGCTCCTCAGTTTCTCCGCAATCTCTAGTTTCTCTTGTGCACTCACGTCAGCGGACAGTTTCAAGTTCTGTGACAGCTTTTCCAGTATCTCGATCTGTCTAGTGTAATCTCCAGAGTCTGTAGAATGCAGTTCTAACAACTCAACGGCACGCTCATAACAGTTAATACTGTCCTGGTCTTCGCCAAGTTCACCATAAACCTCACCCATCATCTTGTACACTTCCACCAGCAACTCACCTTGAGCCACTTGTTCACCACGTTGTAGCACTGCTAACGCGCTCTCAAACGGATTGCCTTCCACATACTGCACAAACAATGGGTATTCCTCTTCTTCTTCACCGCCTTGTGATTCCTCTTCATTGTCATCGTCTTCTTCTTCTTCTTCCTCTAGATCAAATTGATAGAATTTACTGTTGGCATGTCCTTCATGTCCATCATCCTGTCCTTGGACATCGTCCTGTTCTTCATCTCCCTCATTGTCACCCCCCTCATCGTCATCACCTTCATCGTCACCCTCGTCTTCATCGTCACCTTCATCGTCACCCTCATCTTCATCCATACCATTGAACAGATCCGTGCTCTTGATACCTTGCTGAACAAGCTCTTTCGCCAACTCCAGCATCAACACGCAGTCTTCAGCGCGGCCATCGTCCAATTTTACTGCGATCTCCCTAGCACGTTCCATATTTTTTTACTGCTTTCTCAATTGCGATGTCTCCATTCCAAACTCAAAAGAGAGAGAGAGAGAAGGTGATATTCCCCCATCTATTAAGTATTAAAAATACCCATAAATCACGAAGACCAAGAAGAACGGACGCGTAATTATGTCACCACGAACGTAAAATACACCATGACAATGTATACAGAGCAAGGTGATTATAACACATCGCACTGAATGCAATATACATCGTAGTATGTAATACACAACAGTACCATGCAGCAAGATACTACATGGGACTCCTATAAAATACAATACAGCAACACACACCAACACTGTAGCTACTCTACAGAAATTTGTGTGGACACAGAACCGTTCAAGCATTGTTGTACAGTGGTATAAAGAGCGCAATTGCATAAGATACAAACAATACATTGCATAAGATACAAACACCACATCGCATCGCGTTGCCTACTACGATATTTTTTTTTTTTATTAGCAACGTTGTGGGAAACACCAAGTCTTATCATGTTCACCCCACAAATCCCGCAAAAACCAAGGAAATTCCTACTCTGCTTTCCTCATCAAATACAAGGAAAAAGCAAAGAGAACCAAAGAGAGATACATCTATATACGTCGTAGAGTACGGGTATGTGGTTAAACAGTAAATACAACAACGTAGCAATGTAGTACTGTAGCAATGTAATATGAGATGTACAACATACTGTTCGACACCCCCCCCCTTCTACCCTAAAACCCTAACAGACCAGTACCAGAGTCTCTTGTAAATACAAATATAAATATTAGGGTTAGCAAGATAAAAAAACAAACAAACGAGAAACAACCCCCTAAACTTACCCGACTTTGAGAAAGAAATAGAGTTACAGTTAGGGCTATGATTAGGGTTGGTGAGGAGGGGCAGTGGCAGCGTTTTGGTGTGGCGGTGGTGGTAGTGGTTTGGTTTGGCCGGGTAATACGGAACGGGAACGGGTAACCGGAACGGGAACGGGAACGGGGGGGAGGAGCGAAAAAAAAAAATTTTTTTTTTTTTTTTTTTTTGGGTCTTTGG
>JAJLXT010000038.1:0-35647 GCA_030571395.1 Nakaseomyces sp. UFMG-CM-Y6046 | reverse complement strand
CTGATCACTGGAAGAATATGGGAGGGATGGAGTATAAGGAGGATATGGATTTGATGCGGGCGTTTACTGATATGAAGTATACGTTGAGCCCGCAGACGCAGATGTTGCTGCAAGTCCCGGATAATAATAACTTGCAGGTGATGCCTACTCCATACTCTGGGGTGCAGACGTCGTCTGCTGACAATAGCTGTGCTAGTAACCACGTACAGGTGAATAGAGACGCTGGTTCGTCTCCGTTTTTGGATAATAGTTTGTTGCCAATACACACGTCGTTGGGATCTGCGATGAAGAACAACCATGGTGGGAAGATGATACGTGGTGACGAGCCCTCGCTGGACGATATTAATTTGCAGCCGTCGAGTGTGTTTGGTACAGCTCGTGTTCTGAATGGTAATGGTGGTAACAACAACAACAACAACAATCACGCTAATGGTAATGGTAATAACAATGGAGGTAGACCTAGTAATGAGTTTTTGTTGGGTTCTCCTGAGCAGGTGAAGGAGTTCTTACTGGACTCTCCCAACTTTAATTTGTTTCATAGCTCGGCGAAGAAGATGCAGACCAAGACGCCGCTGAAGTACTTGAACCCGAACGCTGGCTCGTGCCAACCCAACTCTGCGTCACAACATTTGAACTGGGATCTTCTCAATTCTACGTCGTCTACTAAATACTTCTACAACACGAACAACAGGACACCGCTGAGAAGGATAGACCAGAACGTATTATACTTCAATAACTTGCCTTCTTCGGTGTCGCCGTTCAGAAGTGGAGGTGACGGTAAAAAGGATGCGCTGACCTTTTCGATAGGGAGTAACGGGCTGACGCCATTTGGCAAGAAGATATTACACGAGTTTGATCCGAACACCGTGGCGTCGTCGTCTTCCAATAGCGCTCTAGTGGATTTCCAACGCGCGCGTAAGGATACATTTGGTACTGCCAATATTAACAGTACCCCAGATGTCTTGGCCTCTGGTAAGGGCAAGAAACATTACCTGATGAAGACGCCAAATAATTTCAAATCTCCAAGTAAGAAGTCCAGACTGGGCGATATACCCAACTTCGCGCACGATGATGATAATAAGGAAAACGATATCTATGGTTCTTCACCCACTACTATTCAACTGAATTCATCGGTCACTAAATCTCCATTGAAGATCGATAATGCACGACTAAATCTTGTAACGAGCTCACAACAGAAGAAACTACCACAGAAGAAGAAACAGCTGAGAACAGCCAAACAACTAGAGTACAACCTAGATGATAAATTGTTGTTATTTGATAAGGATAATGGACTGTTGCCGATGGATGAAGATGAAGAAACAAAACTAAATCTGCCGGCATCGCCAACACCAATACCGAATAACACTGCGAAGATAGCCTTGGATAATGGCAAGGGTCTTATCCCAATCCCTGAACTACCCAAGATGGGTTCGTTCAAGAGTGAAAGTATTGCAACGGCTCCAAGAGTGTTCAATACAGTGCCGAGCACAACGAACAAAGTTACAAAGAAGCCACGCAAGGAAACTAAAACTAAGAAAAAGGGCAAGAAACAACCAAAATTCCAGATCATTGTCTCAAACGCACATAAATTTAATGTCTCAAAACCAAACTCTTCAAACTCATCGACTACGGGAGCTCCTATCATGACCACTTCTGTATCAAAGAAGGTAAATTTACAAAGATCACAATCAACTTTTACAACAAATCAAAAGCCAAGGAAGAACGGTCTACCGAAATCCAAATCATTTACATCAGCATCTACAAAGAAGGAATGAAGATTGGTTCACCCAACCTCCCTATTGTAATAAATAAATTGTGTTATTAAAAATTTGTTCTTACTTGATTCTCTCTTTTTCTTTTTTTTAAATGCCCCATTTCATTTCTTCAATGTTTTTTTTGGTATTTGTTTTACGCAAACAAAGAAACAAAATAAAAGAAGAGAAAAACAAAAAACAACAACATAACAGTGGTTTTTAATATATCATGCTAATGAGATATGTCCTAATAGTTTCTTTACTTCAATTTTTCTCTTACTTCTAGATTTTTTTCCCTATTTATGAACACTGTTTTTTCGTTTTCGTGGTATTCAGTTTAGTTTCACCACCTTTTTTTCCTTTCTTCTTTTATACATATAAGTTACTTCCTGATATTTTATTTTTTCATATACCTATAACTATATTTAATCCATATTCAAAAGATAATTTCAAATAACTAACACTATATAGTGCAATTATTAGTAAATGTTGACAAAGAATATTACATCTTCTTAACAATCGGAAGATCGTCACTTCACAGAATACACCGTAGCAAATCCATTATTTCTGTACATCTTCGGTCAATTTTTTTTTTTGTGCAGGGAAAAAAAAAAAAAAATAAAATACAAATAAGGAAAAAATCTTAAATGGGAAAATATCCCAATTTTTTAGTGGGAGGGAAGATTTTCCTAGCTTGAAGGGGAATGCTTAGAAGAGTATTTTTTTTTGTATTAGTTGTTTAAAAAGATTAGATCCAAACAGGAATTAATAATTATTTGATTTAGTCACATTAACTAATTCGGAGAAGGTAATACAATTTTATATTGTTGGAAGAGAATTAAAGATTTTCTTGGAACTTTAATTGTATTAAAGAAATTATAAATTAACGAAAACAATAACCAAAAGTTATACGAAAAATTTAAGGGTATATTACTGATTCCATTTGTTCAACATTGCAATTATGACGGATGTTCCTAAAAGTATATTTGCCGATGAGATGAGCGGGTCCAAGCAAGGATCACCGACTTTCATGACAATCCCCGGGAGTATAAATCCTTTTATTAAGACAAGTTCAAATATTGTCAATTATAGGCAGTTCGAGCCCCTAAATTATGGTACAAATTATGCGTCCATATTCGCTGAGTCACTGGATAAAGAGCACGGAGCCAGGATAAGCACGGAGAATGAAAGACTTCTCAAAATTTATTATGAATATAGAAGTGCATATTCCAATATCCTGAATAATAATATCAATAGTGCCTGTAACAGTTATACCAATTTAAGTGCATTGAGTGTGGAACCCAATGATATTTATAGACATGCAAGTTTGACAAGTTCGATAGAGACATCCGTGTTACAACATGAGCGACAATCGATTTATAAAGTACTCAATGAGTTTCTGATCAATAAGGAAAATAAGCTAAACCCATCAATACTCAAAGAAATTATGGATTTTGAAGAAAATCATCCTAAATTGCAGTCACCATTTCAAAATTTTTTTGATAATTATGATAATCATGAGGATAATGAAACAGGAGATGACAGCACCAATTTAACTGGACATAAGAAGGCCTCATCGTACTTTTACTCAGCCAAACCATACCTGTTATATTATAAGAAGCCACTTAGTGTAAAGATACGGGATTCTGATATAATAAATAGGCATAATTTATGGATGCCGATTGTGAAACAGAAATACCAACATATGATAAAGTCTCAAGATGATCTTATTCTGCTGGAAAATTCTACACCCGAAAGTAGGCATGAGGTATACAATTCGACCAGCTACTTCAGAAACAAGGCTTGTCCTTTATTTATTAAAGGTCTCAATTTTGTACCGCAGAATTATGACACGTATTCGGGGACATCCATTGTGCCTTCGGTTTTTTCAGAATATAAGATGCCAGCACTGATATATCATGCAAGTGTGGAATTGAACAATAATATATATATCACAGGTGGGTTATCAGCATGTTATAGATATGACGAAGAGGCACCTAACTTAGATGACTTTTTCGTCAATGGAATCAAAAATTTACCAGCACCTGTGCTAGCCGACCTAATCAACAACCCTTCACTAATATCGAACCCCTTTATATTTGTCTACTCTACGCTACAAAGTAGATTTTCTAGGCCCGAATTTTCTGGTAATGTTCCCCCTCCATTAATCAGTGCAAAAGGTTCTGTTTTGAACGACAGGTATGTATTTTTCTATGGGGGATTCGAGATTAAAACAGAGACACAAATAGATGAGAATGGCAAGTACTATTTGAGAAAGAGAGCGTTTGTGAACAACTTAGGTTATGTCCTAGATACAGAGACTTTCAAATTTACGAAAGTAGAAGTAGTTAACACCGGTGATGCATCAGAAAAGAACAAAATTTTCTATCCAAGATTTGGGCACGTCCAAGTTTCAGTAAACACAGGTGTTTCAAACTCGAGTACATCTAGTTCAGATAATATCTCGCTACTATCATCAAGGAGAAGTTCATCCCACCAAATCCATCAAATGAACAATAGTCTACCATTAGCACCAACACCAGTTCAAAGTGCACGTATACCGGAAAATGCCGCACCACAGAATTTTAGACCGGGTTCTAATGCAACAGAACCAAAGAAGAAACGCGATTCAGAACCAAAGGTAACCGGCACACCATCTTACAAGTACGTCAATTCTGTGTACATATTTGGTGGGTATACACAAACAGAAGATGATCAGTACCAAGCGTTGGATGATCTATGGAAAATCGAATTGGAAATAGAAGCTCGAGGCAAAAGAGGGTTTATCAAATTTGGAAATAAAGCCAAGCTAATAAACATCCCTAAAACCAATGACAATTGGCCAAAAGCGAGAGGGTTCTGTGCATACACTGTGGCAGAGGTATTCCCTCCTATGAGAAACACTTTGGAACCAAACCTTTTGGCTCGTTTGAAGGATCAGTACAAAATCGACAGTACCACATTGACTGGCAAATCAAAGGCGATATTTGGCAGTGCTGCGTTACCAAAGAAATTCGATGTAGCAGCAAATGACGGATACCCAGATGTATCTTCTAACATGCAGAGCCAGTTCAGCAGTCATGTCAGTTTAAACAGTTTGGTGAATGAACACCGTCACAGTGCTGGCACTCCCAACTCAGGTATATATAACAGTTCTCTGACAGCTTTCCACCACAGAATGAAGACGTTATATAATACAAAGGGGCTGAACCTGGTCCTCCATGGTGGCTCAGACCACGACACAATCCACGGTGATTTATGGTTTTTCGATTTCCAAAACGAGGTATGGAGCCCGCATGAGCTTTACGGTAAAGAGATCAAGAAAGCACAAGAAGAAGAAGAGGAAGAAGAGGAACTTGACATGTCTACGAGAATGCATTTTGTTGAGAGTTACTCCATGACAACACCAAAGGAAGAGAAGAAGAAGAAGAAGAAAAAGAATAAGAGCAAGGAATATTGTGAAGCGGTACCTATCAATTTACAATTAGCTGGTCACGACATGGCATATGAGGGCCACATGATGGTTTTGTTGGGCGGTGTAACACCTCGTGACGTTGCGATATTTTTCCAAGGCAAGGAACTTGACGAACACTCATTCGAGGTCCGTCCATTGTTAGGAGAGAACACAGTGAACATCTTCGACATGGAGACTAGCACCCTTGAAGGCTATAAACTCAAGAAAGACCGAGACAACAACTACGAGTATATATATGAGAAAGACACACCAACGCAAGCCCATTCAATCATGACTACCGCAGGGGCCGCAATCCACACCAACGGAAGCATTTACCTCGTGGGAGGTCTAGTATCACTGAGATCAGATCTAAAAGATATCAAGCTACGTGCAACCATCCTCCAATTCATTCTACCTCCAATATCATTATCATTTTGAATAAAAAAAAACAAAATAAAAAAAAACAGGAATTGTAAATGTGATCATATGATTCATTATAGAGAAGAAGTAATTATTTTTTTTTAGTCACTCAACACGCACCCCGCTTTGTTTTTTTTTATTTTTTTTTTTCGTTTTTTTATTTACCATGAAAGAAACAAAAAAAAAACGGACCCTCCCCCCCCTCTCCTGCCCCTCCTCCCCCCTTTGTCTTTATTTTTCGCATATTCCGCCCCTCACTCTCCCTTTAACATGCGCTTTTCTTGAGAAACAGTGCGCACCATTATTAAAATTTTTTCGTTTTCTTTAATCTTTTTTCTCTATAAGAACAGTTTCTTTGCAAGTCCCGGTTTTTTTTTCTGTTTTCCCTTTTTCTTTGACGTGTTGCTGCACGGGAATTCTCTGGCTTTTCCTTTCCCTTTCCCTTTTTTTTTCTTTTCTTTTTTTTCTTTTTTTTTTTGATCTTTCCAGTTCTTTGCACTGTGTATATTCGTTCCCTCTCGAGAGAGAGAGAGAGAGCGTTGAGTGGTTTTTTTTGAATGTTATTTACTTGTACGTGAGTTTGTTAGGATAGATTGGGTAGCGAGAGAGAGAGAGAGAGAGAGGAAACGGATTATCACAAATAATACACACACCCCTCAGATATACCTGCACAAATTTAAAATTGTATTTTTTTTTTTTTTTTGACTTTCGTAGGTTGTGGTAGAGAGGACGGGTAGTGAGAAAATTCATTTCTTCCCTGTGTTCTCTCGCACGCTGTTTCTTTCTCTCAATGAAAGAACAAAAATTGTTTTTATTTGGACCTTTCAAAAAAAATGAAAAATAAAAAAATTTTTTTATTTTTTATTTTTTATTTTTGACAGAATGACGCACAGAGCACGGGTTTTTCTCTTTCTCTCTCTCCCTCTACTGTGTGTGTTCAAGTAAGAAGAAAAAAAAAACGACAGTCAAAAAAATATAACAGCAAGAAAAAATTAACAAAAAAAAAAAGATTAAATTAACAAAAAAAAAAAAAAACTAACAAAGCAAGAAAAATATTTTTTTTTTTTTTCTCTTATAAAACATTATCTATTATCTTTGAGAATATTGGAATAATAAAAGATAAGTTTGATAACAAAATAAGACCAAGAACAAACAAACGAGAACTATTCAAGATAAGAAAAAACGAAAACGAAAAAATAAAGGGTAGCAATTAGGTAAAAAAAAAAAAAAATTATAATAACAACAATAAAATATAGAGTTATTATTATCTGTCTCCAAAACAAGAACAAAGAAAAAAAGAGAAGAATATAAAGCTTTTAAGATAACAATTTCTTTTTTTTTTTTTTTTTCTTGGAGGAGAAAAAGGAAAATAAGGGAAAACGAATAAATATCTTTTCGGAGTTTGTGCAAATATTTATTATAAAAAAAATAAAAAATAAAAAATTAGAATACAATGTTAAGTCCTGAAAGACGTCCTTCTATGGCTGAACGTAGACCTTCCATCATATATCAACATGATGCTAATGGAAATGGGATGAGTAGTTTGTCTACAACGTTAATGGTTCCACATCTTGCTGGGATAGAGGATCCTTTACCCGAGAGTACACCTGAGAAAGTGGATGTGTTGATTATTGGTACAGGTATGGTTGAGAGTGTACTTGCGGCTGCTTTGTCGTGGCAGGGGTCTTCGGTTTTGCATATCGATAAGAATGACTACTACGGTGACACGTCGGCTACCTTGACCGTAGACCAGATTAAAAGGTGGGTCAAAAATATCAATAATGGGAGTCTGAAAGGTTATACCAATGCGAAGCTTTATGTTTCTAACTTAATCGGAAATGGCAAATACGCGTCTAGAGACTTTGGTATTGACTTATCACCCAAAATTCTATTCGCTAAATCAGATTTGTTGTCTATCCTAATCAAATCAAGAGTATACCAATATCTAGAGTTTCAGTCACTCTCTAATTTCCACACGTACGAGAACGACTCGTTTGAAAAATTGACCAACTCTAAACAAGAGATTTTCACTGACCAGAAGTTGCCGTTGATGACAAAGAGAAATTTGATGAGATTTATCAAGTTCGTATTCGACTGGGAAAACCAACCTGAGATATGGAAGCCATACCAAGATAAGACTCTAGAACAGTTTTTAACAGAAAAGTTCAAGCTGGAGAGAGCCCAGATTTCCGAACTGATATTCTCTATTGGGTTATGTTACAACCACAACGCGAAGATGCCAGCGGTGTTCCAGAGAATCCGTAGATATTTGTCAAGTTTTGACGTGTATGGTCCATTCCCTGTGCTTTACTCCAAATACGGTGGCGCTGGTGAGGTCTCCCAAGGGTTCTGTAGGTCTGCCGCTGTTGGTGGCGCAACTTACAAGTTGAATGAATCCCTGGTATCATACAATCCATCTAACCAAGTTGCAACTTTCAGTGATGGTTCTAATGTTAGTATCACGGAAAAGGTTATCGTGTCTCCAACTCAGGCTCCACAGGATGCCAAAAATATCCCGGAGCAGAGATATGAAGCTCATAGACTGACTTGTATTGTGGATAAACCTTGTTTGGAATGGTTCAATGAGGGCGAATCTGCAGCTGTTGTGGTATTCCCACCAGGATCTCTGAAATCACAAAACAGTGAAGTGGTTCAAGTATTGATACTGGGACCTGGAAGTGAAACTTGCCCAACTGGCACTTGTATCTGGTATTTGACTACTTCTCAACAGGGTGCAAAGGCTGAACTTGACCTAGATGCAGCTTTGGAAGCCATGGAGATCTCCATTTTACGTGAATCCTCCACCGAGTTGGAGAACGACGATGAAATTGTGCAATTGTCTAACAACGGGCATACAATTGTCAACTCTGTAAAATTAGGTCAATCCTTCAGGGAGTACATTCCAAGAGAGAGATTGCAATTCCTTTTCAAGCTATACTACACTCAATTTACTTCTACACCACCATTTGATGTTGTGAATCCTGCATTTTTTGACACAATGAAAAACAGCAGTAAGCAACTCATGACCCCAGGTGCCAGTGACAACGGTGTAATATACTCACCAATGCCATCAGTTGAACTTTCTTACGACGAGGTGATAACAGCTGCCAAGGTCCTATACGAGAAGATTGTTGGCAGTGATGATGATTTCTTTGATGTGGATTTTGAAGATGAGGAAGAGATGAATGGAAATGGGACCGCGCCTAACGAGAACGGCTCGAATGGAATGGAGGCACAAACCAATGCTGGCATTGCGAACTCCATAATCTACGAAAACGCTATTGTTGATGATGATGATGATGAAGCTCAAGACATCGAAATGGATAATGAGATGAATGACGACTCAGAATTTGTTGGAGAAATGGAAATATGACATTACAAAAGGTAAAAAAACACGAAAAACGAAATAAAAACCGAACATGAATTCAAAAAAAAAAACAAGCAAAAGAAGATAATAATAAAAAAATTAATCGTAAAACAAAATCCCACTTGTACAACTTTAAACTATTGATAAAAAAACAAAACAACAACACAGAAAAAGACCCAAATAAATGCTAATATTTCTTTAATTTCCAAGAGATTATACTGAACTATATTTGTTTTTATTTTTCATTCCACCACTATAATACTTCATTTTTTTTATTTCTAATTTTCATTTTATTTCTGGCATAAGTTCAAGTATTATAATCTCATTTCCTTTCCCTATATTTTTTTATTCTTATATCATTACAACTACTAATTTTTTTTTTTTTACTTTGATTTTTTTTTTCTCTCAAAATTAGTATTACTATCAGAAATTAATACTTTCTCTGCTAATATTATCTTAATATAATATTCCTATATAGATAGAAAGTATAAGTTTTATTTGCACAGTGTATATATACCATTAATGGGCAAAGAAAATTAAAAAAAAAAAATCCATATTACATATATATATAGTCATTTAAACACTTCTCAACACTGTTATGAGTATCAATGATTCCTGATTTTTTCATTATTATCAACGGAAACATTAGACATACGTTAATAACCCAATTACGTTACCCGAAAATAACATTTACTTTTGACTGCGTTTTTCCCAAGATTACACCCGTACATCCAAGAAAGCATTGACACCCTTCCTCTAACTTAACTACACATCAGTACATAATACCTTCCTAATCAAGTAATATTTGAACATCTATTTTTCTTGAAAAATTGTTTTCCTTTTCCATACATTTAGTTCTGCAGCCTTTTCACTGTACAATTCTCCATTAAAACGCGCGGACGGCACAGATACAGAGAGATACCCGCACACAAACGACACACACAAAAAAATAGGACTGCGGGTAACATATTTACTTTCCTCCAACATACAAAACTCAGTAGCTGCTGGTAACTGCAGCAAAGAAAATGTAATCATGTGTTATTAGTACAAAATGACTGAAATATCAAATCTTTTCGGAAAAAAATTTTTTTTTTTTTTTTCAAAATTTTCAAATTTTTTTCAGTTTCACAATCGATGAGGGAAAAATTTTTTGACTTTATCGTAGGTTTTTAATTAATTGACCTTTGAAACTTTCTTTTGTCTCTTGTTTCTATCGTTCTCTCTTACTCTCTCTCTCTCTCTCTCTCTTTCTTCCTTTAAATCCCCACTGAGCAGTCTCTATTTTGCACTAACTGTAAGGAAGTCAATTTCTAGGCTATAAAAAAAGGTATTACCAAAACAGCAAACCAAGCTATATTATAATAATGTCTGACGTTGAAGAAGTTGTCGAAGTTCAAGAAGAAGTTGTTGAACAAACCGCTGAAGTTTCCATCGAAGATGCTTTGAAGGTTGTCTTGAGAACCGCTTTGGTCCACGATGGTTTGGCCAGAGGTTTGAGAGAATCCACCAAGGCTTTGACCAGACACGAAGCTCAATTGGTCGTCTTGGTCTCCTCTGTCACCGAAGACAACATCATCAAGTTAGTCGAAGGTTTGGCTAACGACCCAAACAACAAGGTTCCATTGATCAAGGTTGCTGACGCTAAGCAATTGGGTGAATGGGCCGGTCTAGGTAAGATCGACCGTGACGGTAACGCCAGAAAGGTTGTCGGTGCTTCCGTCGTTGTTGTCAAGAAGTGGGGTGCTGAGACTGATGAACGTAACATGATCTTGGAACACTTCTCCCAACAATAAACTAGTTAACCAATAAAAAAATTAAATTAATATCATTTCTTTTTTATCATTATTCTTTAACTATGTTTATTTGAGGCCCAAGTATTATTTGTTACTTTCCGAATTGGTATAGTAATATTATATAATAGCTTAGCATATTCATCTTAAATTCTTTTCCTTTTTTTTTTTTGGGAATTTTTGATATGTATATGTGTATATTAGTCATTTAATAATATAATGCCCATCGCCTATCATCAAATTCATTATGCATTTTCATTTTCATTTTCAATTTCATTTCTATAGATATTAATTAAAAGAACAAAGGAATATCATCTTCTTGTACTGCAGGGGAAGGGTCTAGTTTCTGTACTTTATGAGGGGTTTGTGATACCTCATCATCGACTTCATTTGCAATTACATGGTGTTTACTACGGACTCTTTCTGTAGTAGAAGTTGATGCATTTCTATCAATCATGAAGCTTACTATCTCCTCCTGGGCTATATCATCAAGTGCCTCTTTCTCAACCATACATACATCTATAACTATCCCAGGATAATCCTTCGGGAGTTGCATCATACTACTAGATTTAGATGTGACAATTGTATTAGAAGTTTTATTGGTTCCCATGGCTCCTGTTGACGTTGAGTCCGATCCTGAACCAAGAACATTATCTGTGTGGCTTAGTATATTAACACTTAGTATTCCATGCACATCCATACGCAAAAGAATCTTACTCGCTATCTTCGTACTCATCCTTATCTTGTCAAATGAGCTGAAATTGAAATATCCAATTACAGGCACGCCAAAACATCTAGTCGTAGAATCATTTTCAAAGATCTCCAACTTCTCAAGAACTGTTCTGTTACTGGGGAACCTTATCTTAGACAAACCCAATTGGGATCTAGAGATGAACGCCAACGTGTTCTCACCGTGTTGCGTGGCATTGGCATACAGATATATGTCTTTACATCCAATTTCTTTAAAATCACGTAGGGCCGCATACATCACATCTCCCTTCAGGATACATTCAAATATGATGTGCTGTCTATCCAATTCCAGGCCAGAGGAGTCCAGATCCTTCACCATATATGTAGAATACTCTACACGCTCAGATATCATCGAGTCCTCAAATGTCAACACAAACGGAGACCCGTTTCCTTCATACGACAGGATACACTCCACTATATCATCCAAATTCTTGTTCACAACACTTACACTATCGAGGATATGATTGATCTTAACACAGAGCTTCATATAGTCTTCTCCATTCCTCTCTGCACCCACAGTCTCATAACTATAAGAGACAAACAGCTCCTTCGCCAGCAAAAGAGATATCCGTATAACACCATTGTTATCCTTCACAAAAGACAACCCGTCAGCATCAATGTAAACCAGAACATCATCTTTACTCCCAAACGGCGTTAGACACCCTAGTGCCGTCGTAATATGCTCCAAATGAACCGTAGAAGCACTGAACATTGCGTATTTTTTTCTTTTCTGTCTTCTAATTGTAAATATCCTACTACACCTCCACAGCAATATAAAAACCTGGGACTATAGCCCCCCTAAGAATATGGTTTCTTGGTCTCAAAATAAATAGCTTGAGAATGTCCCCTCGCTGTTCAAAGGATATGGATTGCTAACTCCCAGCACACAGAGATCAATGCACGGAGGTGATTGTCCTTAAATAAGCATCGGGTTTTATTTCAACATGTCATCTCAAGCTATTATAATTTTTTTTTTTTTTTGCAATTCTCGGCACGCCTCGGAGGAAGGGCGAAAATGCCCTTTAAAGAGAGAAAAAAAGCCCAACAAAAATAATTATTTAACAGCGAGAAAAAAAAAAAAAAAAAGCCAAATTTCAAAGGTTGACTTTTTGATTTTGAATTTAAGATTTAAACAATGCACACAGATCTTCAAGATCAAAATTCTTTTCAACTTGGAATATTAATTGTCTTTCCATTAAGGTATCTTTGTTTTTTTTTTCAAGAAAGTAAATGGACAGAAGGCGGCAAAGACGGTATGGTCTGGTGTTGGCGGCTGTTGGCGTAGGGGTAGCCGCATATTTGTGGTGGTGTAATTATAATGGCGATAGTAATAATAGTAATGATGGTAGCAGTGGGAGAGAGGACAAACCTATACAATTGAGGAAACGGAGAGGGAAGTCTAGATGTATTGTGGTGACTCATTCTGTTGCAGATCTTGTTGAGATGGATTGGGAAGATATTTTGGGGGATGATATTGTTGTGCTTGTGAGTCCTGGTGTAAACAATTTCAAGGACCAAAACGACATAGAACCTTCCTCGAAGCAATTGCATAAGATTATTGAGTGTGATACCGAGATAGGACTTTGGGCCTGTGTTAAGAGCCTCAAAAAGGACGAGCTTATTGTAAATCCAGAAGACATTGAAGTACCCCAGGATATCATTAGGTATACTACAAAAATCACCAAGATGAAAACATCTGAGGACCTTATAAAATATCTGGAGGATGTTTGAGAGAGTTATGTGTTTGTTTGTTTGTTTTTTTACTAAGGAGAAGGAAGGAAAATTACAAAAGAAGAGAAGAGGATGAGGAAAATTATCAATTAAGGAGATTCATTATATTAATTATAATAAGAAAGAGAGAAGGAAAATAAAGAAAAAAAAAAAAAAAACTAAACAATATCTCTCTTTTGACCGAATACCACATTCTCTGTTTTTTGAGATGCCCCTTTCATATACCCGTATTCAAAAGTGCTCCAACCTGGAGCATCTGTTTGGAGATGCTTTGGTTTGGATTTCACTGGTGGGCGTGGTTTCTTTTCACTTATCTGTGGACCCAGGACCGGGAAATCTTGTGGATGCTTCTTGTTCGCGTAGCGACTCAGGGATTTGAGTGCTTGGTACACACTTGCTGGATCTTTCTCTTCAAACAAATCTACAGTTTGGAACAATTCATCTTCTGGAACTCCATAATTTCTTGCAAAGGCCAGAAACATAGATATCTGTTCCATCTGTACAAATGGCATATTTGACTTTTTCCATTTGATTGGCTGGTACCCGGTCTCAAGAGAGCCAAGTTTATTCGCCAGTTGACAAAGAATACTCCCATCTTTTAAAGCATTTAATAGAGAAACATCTCTATCTATAGAGTTCTCCCCTAATATTGTCCCTATTATCCATGTTCGAATCTCTTCAATTGCTTGCTCAGAAAATTTGCTGCTACGGAGCTGTTTTAAATCATCATCTAATGTAGTAACATCAGGCTTAACGCCGTAGACTTTCTCCATGGTAGGACTTTGTTGTTGTCTTTTTGTAGTTGAGTGAGTGTTAGCGTTTTCTTTGAAGGTTTTGAACACAGCAACAAATTATGGAGACTAATGAACCAAAGCTGTATTTAGTACTCGACGGTTTTTAATCTCAAATTATAAGATTTGTTGAAGCGCAAATCCCTATTATTGTGTATTATCTGATTCTTACGCGATAAATGCAGTAGTTTAGAGAATACTATCCCCGAAAAGGAGTATCCGCTTTTGTTATGTGTCAACTAGATTCCTTTTTTTTCTTTGGACTCGCCCTGGTCTTTTTCTGGCCCATCTAAAAAAAAAAATGCTGCTTTTGAAAAAAATAACTCTCTACAGGCAAGTATATTCGTCTAGAGGAACCTAGTCGCGATTTATGAGAATGTTACTGCGTTCTACATTCCCCCACATATTTACACTCAATTGGTTTATGATGCCGATAATTTTCTCATAGACTGATAGGAGATTATAGCAAAGGACAACAACAAAAAGTGAGATAACTATTTTTCTGTATTTTCTGAACCCTCAGAAAAGAAATACCAATCAATCAAGCTCTTTGATGATATGATCTTTTGTGGAATTTTTTATGTGGTTCTGCGATACGCATTGAATTTCCTAATGTCTCAATTCACCTAACAGTTTCAATGTCATACCCGAAATCAATCAATAGTAGTAGCAGATATATTTGCATTTAGTTGCTCTAGATTAGGATATGAAAAACGCATTAATAAACTATATGCAAAGCGGGTTAATGCAATGCAATCAATCTACTTACGTAATATTCACAATTAGAGTAGTTATGCCATCAAAACAATCGTTTTTTTAGGCCCTGTTGTCGTGCTTCTTGGAAAAAAATACACATTAAGCTACAACATGAATCGAAAGTTGTGGGAGGGAAAGGAACACGAATATGCTTTGTCTATTTACTTCACCGAACTGTGAATGGTATTTTGACTGTATTTGCTGGTACGGTAGATAGAGAGAACTCCTGATCACTTAGAAGAAACGCTTGAACTGCACATAAACCAGGGTCTTTTCTTTTTCTTGCTCCTTAGTTCGGATTTTCTCTGATAATACTTGGTAGATTCCGGGGTTAAGCAAATTTTCCGAAAATGGCTCTTTTTCCCTAAGAAAAAATAAGAAAAAAGAAAGGATGTAAGGAGCACAGAATACCGCTAGACATTTTTAGCAGTCTTCAGATTTACTAAAAAAGTATCCGATAAACACTTTCAACAAATACCTCATTTTTCTAATGGTAGATTCGTTTAAGTGGACGGATTTCAATATGCCAAGTTTTTGTCAATTGAATTATTATGTCGTTCAGGAGGCCCCAATCTAAAAATAAAACCTGGAGAATAATAATGAACGGCTTGCTTACATAACTACTTCGAGAAAGAATTTGAGGGGTCAGACGTCGTTGTAGAGAAAGAATATCAATGGAGAGTCTAACACGGTTTAAAGAATTGGTCCTTGAGTTGCCAAATTTTGAATAATTGATAGAATTAAAGGGTCCAAATTTAACTAAAAGAAAAAAAATCAATATCTTGTCAAGCGTAGGAAATAGTTTTTCTTTGGTTTAAATTTTTTGGTGGTTGTTTATTTCTTTCCCCTTTGTCTCAGATAACACCACTTTTCCTTCAAACTGTAAGTGAATTGTACCTACTCGTTTGTCCACCTGTTAGTCTCTCAAAATAAGTACAACTGTTACTTGACTAATGATTTTCTTATTTGAGCTTATAATATGTTTCTCCGTCTCTAATACCCGGTCTATAATACAACGGTCCACGTATTAAAAGTTGTAAGTTCAAAACCTCTTTCGGTTATAAACTTACCATCAGGAGGTTCCTCCTTTATCTTTTTCTTTTTTCCGCATCCTTGCTTCTTTCTTTCTTTCTTTCTTTTTTTTCTTTCAAAGAAATTTTAATTTGAAAGAAAAAAAAAAAAAAAAAAAAAAAGTTTGGACACCCCACAGAAAACTGGGAGGTATAAACAATTAAGAAAAATGAGAAGGCGAAATTTGTTAACTTAAACTTCACACTACTGATCATCGAAGAAAAGAAAATTTAACGTGGGGCAGCATACTGAAATTATAAAATAAAACTGTTTGGAAGAAAGGAATGAAACTTAGTTGATAATAAGGCACCTTCTCCTTTGTGATCCGTTTTCTTATTCCTTATTGTAAAGGAAGAGTTATTTTCGATCCTTACTAACATTTAAGCTCATTTGAAAAGTTTTTTGCAATATTATAAACATATAGTCATCAAAAGGGTTTAACGTTATATCAGCATCGTGAACAAATCAAGAAGGTCTGTTTTTAAATTGCTTACTTTGATTAGATTAGTAGGGAAAGCTATATATTGTAAAAAAATTCAGTGAGAGGTAGGACCAGAGCATATTGTTATTAATACTAGAAGAAATATCCAAGTGGAAACACAATACGATATATGTCACAATAAATGTATCACTATAGTGAAAGTGAGGGATATGAAAATTCCAAGAAGCGGAATAGATTATCATTTGTATGCCAAGGTTGTCGAAGGGCGAAAACTAAGTGTGATAAGGAAAAACCAGCATGTACAAGATGCGTGAAACAGGGATTAAGCTGTATTTATGATTTAGCTACACAAAAGCCACCAAAAAACCCTAATAAAGATGCCTTAATTACTAGACTAGAAAAGGAATTAAGTTACTGGAAAAAGAAAACTCTCAAGCTGTCGAAGAGACAACCGAAATCATCCACTCACATGGTGGCACCAAGTACATTTGCGTTAGATCCAGGTTTAACATATCTCAAAATAGGATGTAAGGATATCGAGATAGATCTTTTCCAGACGCATCCTCGTCTGATTATTAGTAAAGTCATAAAACGTGAAATTAACCCTTTGTCGGAGAATTATATGGTTGTTCAAGACAAGTTTTTAACAACGGCGTTTGCTTCAGTCTTCATCAATTCTATTGGTGGTGGCTTACTCAGTGCCCTAGCATCAGATATGAGTATTAGCCAAGCATCAAATAACGTTAAGAAAAATGTATTTTCTATCAAGCAGACCTTTTTAAATCAATGCCAGAATGACTTGCAACAAAAAAGAATTAATCTTTTTATAGACAAATTGGTTCCTGCCATAGATTCTGAGAATGCGACAGAAACTAATAATAAATTAAACGCCGACTTTCTCTCACCCACTGATAAAACATTTGTGGAAGATTACTGTCCCCTAGGTGTACCTTATTCTGAATTATTCCAATCATTGGTAGCATCTATTGAAAGGTTACTGCCACCATATGATATAATTTTAGCTTACAAAAAATGGTTCTTCGATAATGTTTTTTACACCACTCCTTACTTTGATAGATCAGTCTTCGAAAGCGTTCTATCAAAAGTGCTTTTCAAGGATGAAAAAAATGGTGGTAAAGCGAAACTTGTATTTGGTAATTCAAAACTCAGAACTAAGTTAGAAACGCTTTGTGTACTTTTGCTTGTTATGAAATTAGCGTACACATCAATTATTTTGGCAGAAGATGATGTTGAAAAATACAATCCAGTTTTAACGAAAGAAATTATAACCGAGTATCCAATCTCAAATGATGTTGCACATGTAGTCCAGAAATGTTTGTGTAGTGAGAACTGGTGCGCGTGTCCAAATGAAAATATTATATCATGTTTGTTGTTACTTTGGGCGTTCTTTATTTTTTCCCCTGATGAGGGTGACTTCTTCTTCGAACAACCTACTATGGTAATTGCTAATGTTGCACTGATGTTGGGTGTATCCATAGGTTTACACAAAGACCCAAACGATTACGAAGTCCTGAGTAGTTCGATGTGCATGGATAATCGTGTACGGAACCAGAGAAGACTTTTGTGGATTGCGTTAATATGTGTCCTAACTTTTGAAGCAAATACCAAAGGGTCATTAATCGAATCTCACCCTGTACTTCTAGATCTCTTTATTGATCTGCGAGATCCAAGCTCAGTTTTTGAGCTAATCAAAAGAGCTAAAAAAGACTGCGACATGGATGACGAATATTCTGTTGAAATGTTACACCTACTTGAAAATTTCTATAGAAGAACACAGATGGCATATGCTCTGTATGATCTAAACTCTATGATGTTAACTGCGGATGGTAAATTTACTATGTCTAAATTTGAGCAATTGAGTGCCAAGTTATATTTGATGTCTAAGGAGTATTTAGATTTGATTACCACTTATTCACCAAAACATGGCCCGAGTGGAGATAAGTCAAAACTTCCAATATTTTATACAAAAAATGCATGTGATATATTTACAGGGATTATGTTGCAACTAATGAATTTAAGAGCATCCGCTGCTGTGTTCCTACATTTCGAAGAAAAATTATGCTCTACGGATGAGGTTAGACCTCACTATTGTTATTTCTTCACGAAAACTTGTCTTGATACTATATCATTAGTCAATACCATTCAAAGATACTTTGATGGAACATTTGATCCGATAATCTCCAGATCATCAGATTTCATTATAAAAAAGGCTATTCAAGTTGCTATTCCAACGGTTTTCTTCAGTTTATTGACAATAATTATGAGGTTTGAGTTATCAGGTAGTATTTTATTTAACGAGTACCAGAATTCCCAATCAGGAGGCAATTATACACGATCAGAATTAAGTGAGATAAATGCCAAAATACAATTATTAAATGTAATGAAGAGAACCTATGAAGAGTTGATGACTAATATCTATTGGGTTTCTTCTTCCTACCTTAGATTTGAATATTTTACTGTATTCAAGATGTTAACACTATTTGATGTAATTGTAGACCGGATACAAAAAAATCAACTGTGGATAGGTATTTTAAAAATGGCGCATATGGATAAAGTTGATCCCCGAACTGCCAAGGTTCTTGAGATGACACTTCGTGTTCGTATTGATCAAGATAATAGTGTCATTGAAGATATGCAAAAAAGATGCCATCTTCCTGGCTATGGCCTTGATCATTTCAACACCTTATGTCATGCAATAATGGGGTTACAGAATCAACTTAATTCCAATAATGGTTTCAATGTTGTTATCGAAACTAAAAAACCAAGGAAGAAAGCAAATAAAGTCAAGAAAGGTACTCAAACGCACATTAAAAAGGAAGTTGCTACACCTGTAACTAGTAACATACAAACACCGAATTATAATTCAACCGTACAAACAACTCCAAATTTGACTGGCAATATCACACCAATTATTGAGCCATCCATTTCAAACCGACCTGATGGCTTAGAAAAATTATCTACTGCCGCATTTTTGAGTACGACCATGAATCCTGTCGAAACAGAATATCGTACTAAGAAGGATATTAATAGTGCTAAAAACGGAAACGAATTACTTCAAAATAATGTTACTGATAGGATTGCAAATATATTAAATCCTATTAATAGCAACCAGGCCATATCAGGAAGGGATGATGTTTTTGGGCAACAACCATTTGGATTACCAACTGACCAGACTACTCAAACTCTTCCTGATATAACTGTGAAGCTTGAACAAATGCCAAACTTTCAAAATGGATCATTCCCTAACGTTAATAATGAATCCGCAAATATTAATGGTTTGTTTAGCGGTAATTTACCTCCGAATCAAGGTAACGATGACTTAACAAATGTCCAAGATATTTCTGGAAGTTTAGGTATAATAGACTTTGATTTCATGCTTGGAAATGAGTTTTAATATTCCACACTAACGAAGACGTAGTTGTGAGAAGATGAGTAGAAAACACTATGCAAGGATATTTTTGCAGACTTCTATTCATTTTTGTTATTTTTTTTTTTTGCTTTTATTTTTTTTTTCTCAACTTTAATTTTATACAATTTTATCACTTGTTAGGTTAATTTCATTTATCAATCTACAAGCCATTTTCATTTCAAAATAAGAAGCTTTTCACAGCGAACGTTATCGGATCGGATCATATTCTTTTCTGCAAAGAAATATAAAAAGATCAATTTTTATTAGAACGATAATAACTAATGACCTTCCTTTATTTCAAGTTTTAATTATTCATTTTACCAGTGTTTTCTGATCACAAAAAAAAGAGGAATAAGCACTACAAACAGAACCTATTTTTTTTTTAATTGTATTCTTAAAAATATATATAAATACTTATTATATAGACATAATATCTGTTATATTTTAATAACAAAAATCCTTTATTAAACTTCTATTTGCTACTAAAATATAAGCAAATATAAATACATCTGTTTAGGGTATATTATTTGAACCAGAACTATTTAAGAAAACAAAAAAAAAAAAAAAAGCAACTAAACTTTTAAAAAACTTTATTTAGGTATGTGACCAATAATCTATTATTTTCCAGTGTGTTAAAGTAGAATCACATTTCTTTGCTCTTCCCACTTTAACGTCTATTCTATTTAACAGGATTGAGAAGCAAAGTAGTCAAACCAGTGCAATTGATCCAATAGGACCTTTTCCTTAGCGTATCTAACAACTGGGTCAGAGACGTCACCTCTGGCAGCGAAACCGTGGGCAACACCACTGAACAAGTCCAATTGGTATCTAGCCTTAACCTCGGCCAGTTTAGCTTCAGATTGGTGTCTCAACTCAGCTGGGAAGATAGGGTCGATCTCAGCAGCAGAGATCAAGATTGGCTTACCAATGGCAGCCAATTCTTCCATGGCGACGAAGGATGGGTGAGCCACGGCACAACAGTCAGCCAATGGGCTGGCTTTGTTGATTTGCTGAACGGCAAACTTGGCACCGTAACAGTAACCGATGACACCAACGAACTTAGGGTTCAGTTCCTTCTTCAAGTCAGTCAAGTACTTGGTGACCAAGGTCTGAACTTTGTCAGCTGGGTGGTTGGCCAACCAAGCGTTGAAATCGGTAGAACCGTCAAGCTTCACCACTGGATCATTGAATAGGATATCAGGGATATATACTTGGTAACCCTTAGCGGCCAATTGGTCAGCTGTGACAAGAACATTGTTCAACTTGATACCGAAGACATCGGTCAAGATAACAATAACCTTGTCAGAAGACTTCTCAGTCCCAGTAACATAACTCTCGACACCGAAAATTTCCTTGTGAGTACCCTTAGTAGCACCCTCGTGGTAGAAACCTTCGAAACAACACTTGCCAGGTGGATTAGAAGCCATGATGAAATTTATTTATTTTATTTGTTTATTTTATTTGTTTATGTTATTTTAACGAATACAAGAGAGAATCCCAATTAAAGGAAGAGAAATGTTGTAATGCTTTATATATATATGCTTTTTTCACATTGTTACCCCGTAAATCCACATCCACTTACGAAATGATGTAATGATGTTATTTTTAAAGAAAAATGGTTTTGAACAATTGTGATTTTGTTCCCCTTTGTTCTCTCTCTTGCTATTTTCCTCGAGGAGAAGGGGGAACCAGTTATTCATATCAACGCTATTACGCTACGCTGCGTTGTATTCAAAAATATCTCGAGGGTTGTCGGGTTGTCGGGTCAGAGGGAGGGCCGGGGAGGGGAACACGGAGGCCTCTTGAACTTCTCCCCCGTTTCTTCTTCTTCTTCTTCGTTTGTTCCTGGGTGGCTTCACAGGATGTGTTATCACACACCACGTATTATCCGAATATCCGAATTTCCGTTGTGGCAGGGGAAACAGGTATCGGAGCGGATCGGAGGGGAGATTAAAATGTGTCGCAACACAGAGAGAGAAACACATGTTGACCGGCATCGGAGCTATTGAGGGGGAGGGCTGTTGATTTGGAGACGTGAGGAAGGGGAGACGTAATGAGGGCGGGGAACGGAGATATTTTTTTTTCAAACTTGATCCATTAACTCCGGGGGGGGGGGGGGGGGGGGGGGGGGGAGTTGTAAGAGAATGGTAGTGTTGTGTTGTGTTGTGTTGTAAGAAAAAAGTGCTTTCTCTGCTCATGTTGCCAGGGGGAAAAAGGGTGATTCAAAAAGATGATTTACGCATCACGTAATATTTTTTATCATTGTTTTCAGGCACGGAATGATTTACTAAATTAGAAGAGTATTATGTTATGTATGGTAAATACGGAGTTAAGAGATACTTGTGTGTCATGGAGATAAGAGAAATAAACTCCTCCCCCCCCCAATGCTGCATTCTTTTTTTAATATCCCTCTTCTATGGGATGGATTTCATTTCAAAATTTGATTTTTTATTCTATTTTTTATTTTATTTTATCATATTATTTCTATAAACAGATAATGTTAAACTAATATAGTGAAAACTAATAGAGAGACAGAGAGTTGAAACTAATCAGTAAATCTTGATTTGGAACGGAGATAGGGGCCATATTTGTATAAAGCAAATGGGATTAACCATAACCCAATCGTCAAGAACCCAACTAGTGATGACCCCCACCCAACAGGATATTTCTCAGATCCTAAGTTGTCGTACATAGCTTTACCGAATAAGGGAAACGCAGCTGCGAAACTGCCTCTGGCAAAACTGTTACCAGCAAACACTGATGCAACGTATTTGGGGTACGACATCGCAAGGTAAGAAAACGTCGCTTGAAACAGGTTGAACACCGCTATCACAAAGAATACCTCCGCTATTATTGGCAAGATCCAGTGCACCCGGGCAGTCCATCCAAACAGAAATAGCGCCAATGGAAGACACCATCCTACCGCCATCGCCAGGAGTAAAAACGCCTCTGGTGTAAATGTCTCGTTCTCAAATTTCTTCTTCACTACTGTCGACAGGAACACCATCAGAATCCCGTATGCAAATATACATCCCACACAGAACCCCATATAGGCAAGCCCAATTTCTACCAGTGTGAAGTGATATATACCAGCAAACACAATTGGGAACGCCTCAAAGAACAGGTAAAACGCACCGTAACACAATGAGATGTATATGTCGAAAGCCAAGATCGTTGGCTCCAGCGCAATCATCTTGAATGGTCTATATAACGTGGTGATAATAAAGTCCTTCGTGTTGATGGCTTCTTCTTCCCTTTGTTTCTTGGTGTAGTACCTGTTGTCACCGGTAAGCTTTCTCAACCTCATGGCCTTACGGTACAAGATATTATCTGAGGACGTTTCTGGGAAGAAAAATGAACACACGAGGTATGTCGCACAACACAAAAAGAACAATAGCCAAAATATCCACCTCCAACCCTTAGCATCGACCATAGCAGCCCCGAGCAATGGTGCCACAATGGGAGCTGCAACAGCACCAACAGACCATATTCCTAAGAATATAGGAAGAAAATTTGGTGGGATAATGTCACCCAGTGTTGCACCACCTGTGGCCAACGCTGGCGAGCATAGTATACCAGTTAAGAATCTAAGAATAACAAGACCAGCAATATTATCCACCAATGCACATCCAATTTGTAGCATGGTGAAGAAAAAGAACGTCACCATATAAGTTGGTAAGCGCCCGATAGAAGATATCTCAGATAACGGTGAGAAAAAAATGGGACCAATACCATACCCCAACACATAGACAGACAAGTTTAATGTACCAACAACATGCCCTACATGAAAATCATGTTGAATTTGTTCTTGACCAGGGGTGTAGATTGAAGAGCCCATGTAATTAACACAAGTTAGAATCATGACTTGGATAATTACTAAAGCACGTTTAGAATATGACCAGTTGTATGGTATAAGGGGATCATCATCACCATTAAATGTAACTAAAAAGGGATCGCTTGTTTCATTATCAGAACCAGATGAAGATGAATCTGATCGAACCTTCTCATAATCAATATCAATCTCGTTCTCAAGTTTAATATCAGTATCAGTGGAACTTTTTAATGAATTATCTGATTCCTTAATGCTAGAAATACTTGCTTCACTGAATTTTACTATATTAAAACGCTCAAGAAGATCCACAAATAATGTGTCTCTAAATGTCGAAGTATATGTCATAGTGATGATATATATATATTAGAATGATCCAATTTGTTTGTTTTTATCTTGTTTGACAATTGTTATTTTTTTTTTTTTTTGAATTGGATTAATGGTTATTGTAAAGTGTCTACCAATTGAGATTCCAGTGCTTATAATTGCATCCTTTATATACCTTTTTTTTATGATTGTTCCCAATAGTAATGTTGTCAACATGCTTGCCATCACAGGTTCAGTTTTCCTTAGAATGTCAAAGAAAAATATATATAGGACAGGCAAAGATTGAAAATTGCATACACCGATGTATCTACGTCATCAGTAATTTCTTCCTTTATTGCTTTATAATGCACAAACACAACTACCAAAAATGTCCTTATATTTTCTTTTTTTTTCTTGGGTTTTTACTATCTCAAAAAAGCCATAGTTTAAATCATTTTTTTGTGTTGGCACTTCAAACAGATGTTCAGCAGGAGCAACTCCAGACAGAAACGTTGGTTGTTTGGTTTGTTTGTCTTCTCTGCCTAGGTTGTCTTATTTCTTTTCTTCCATGTAATTCTAAACTAATCCTAAAGTTTTCATTAGCTAATGACCAAGAATGTCTATTTTGAAAAAATAAAAAAATCAAGAAATTAGGGAAAAGGTTAGGACATTTGTGTCGGATTTATCGTGGTAAATTACCATAATGGTTTGTGCTCTACGGAAGTTTCTCTGTATCGGAGATCCGACAATGAGCGGAGATCTATCAATTTATATTTACTACAACACAGCTCTACGCCTCTTTTTTTGTCCATTAGTTAATATCCGGGGTATCCTAGCAACAACACAATGAAGGAGGGGCAAATTTGTCTTACCATTGAGACAGATGTCTTCTTTTCATATGACAGTAAGGGAGATTAGATTAATAAAGGTGGACCCCCTTATTAGAGTTCCTTTTTTTGTCTTTTTTTTTTAGATTGTACGAGGGATTAAGTGTTTGTTTCTTCAGAAATCGGAACAGTCCCTGCAGACTTTGTAGTCCATTCACCATATTCCGCTTTCCATGGAGATTGGATGAAACTTTTCACCCTTCAATGGGAAATCATTTAGGTTCCACGGAATTGAAAGTCAATTGATCCTTTGTGAGCTTGTATTAATATTAACAATTTTTTTTTTTTTTTTTAGTTTATGATACAATAACCTATATCATAAAAGATCAGTATTTGCAGTCTTCTGATGGTGTAACCATTTCAATCTGTAATGGCTTTTTAGTAATTTTGTTCTGGTGATAGTTAAAGATATTAAAATTATAATATATTGGGATATGGTTATATATGTATGTATGCCCGTCCTGGTATTTTTTTCAGTTATTTGAAAGGAACAGGAGTTCTAAAAAGTAGTGGAAAACTAGAAATTATTTACCCATCCTAAAAGTATTCAATCTATCTATTAAAGTAAGGTATTTTTGTATTGTTTTGTTTTTTATATATATTATTCTTGTATGACTTTTTGGGTGGGAATATATGCATAAATAAAAAGTTCAAATGCAAATGGAGTGTTTTTTTTTTATTATTATTAGTTGTTTCTTTTGTTGGGATTCGAATCTTTCTAGTCAGACTTGAATCTAGATTTTGAACGCAAGTATGGTCCATATTTGTATAATGCAAATGGAATCATCCACAAACCAATAGTGATAAAACCAATCAATGATGAACCCCATGCAACAGGATAATTCTTAGTGGCAAGCTTATCGTACATGGCTTTACCAAACAATGGGAATGCAGCTGCGAAACTAGCTCTTGCAAACCCGTTACCAGCAAAGACGGAAGCAACATATTTTGGATAGCACACAGCCAAATATGAAAAAGTAGCTTGGAACAAGTTGAATGTGGCAAGAACGAAAAAGACCTCTGAAATAATAGGCAAAATCCAGTGAACTCTAGCGGTCCAACCAAATAGGAATAGTGCTAACGGTAAACACCAACCAACACACATAGCCAAAACCAAGAAGGATTCTGGAGTGAAAGTGTTGTTAGCAAACTGTTTTTTAACGACCTTTTCGTGGTAGACCATCAACAGTGCATACGCTAGCAAACAACCCACACAGAAACCCAGGTATGCTAAACCAATTTCAATCAATGTGAAGTGGTAGATTCCTGCGAAAACGATTGGGAATGCCTCAAAAAACAGATAGAAAGCACCATAGCATAACGAGATGTAAAGATCAAATGTTAGAATGATAGGTTCTGTGACCATCATTTTGAAAGGTCTGTAAAGTGTGTTAATCAGGAAAGTTCTAGCTGGGATGGCAGCTTCTTCACGTTCCTTCTTAGTGTAGTAACGGTTATCACCAGTTAGTTTTCTTAATCTGACAGCCTTACGATACAAAATACAATCAGAAGATGTCTCTGGGAAGAAAAATACCAGTACAATGTAAACAGCACAGGATAGGAAGAATAATAACCAGAAAATCCATCTCCAATCCTTAGCGTCAACCATAGCTGCACCTAGCAGTGGGGCAAAAACAGGTGCAGCAACAGCACCAATGGACCATATACCTAAAAATCTTGGAACGTGTTCATGAGGGATAATGTCACCAACACTTGCACCACCTGTGGCCAAAGCTGGTGAACATAAGATACCAGTAATAAATCTCAAAATAACTAAACCAGCAATGTTGTCAACCAATGCACATCCGATTTGTAGCATTGTGAAAAGGAAAAAGGTAATCATGTATGTGGGTAGACGGCCGATAGTCGAGATCTCAGACAATGGAGAAAAAAAAATCGGTCCAATACCATAACCGAGCACATAGACAGACAAGTTCAATGTACCAACAACATGCCCAACATGAAACTGATGCTGGATCTCCTCCTGACCTGGTGTATAGATAGATGACCCCATGTAATTGACACAAGTCAAAAGCATCACTTGGACTATCACTAAACCACGCTTGGTGTATGACCAGTTGTAAGGTATCAGAGGGTCATCAGGACCATTGAAAGTAACTAAGAAAGGATCAGAGTCTTCACTGTCCTCCATAGACCTAGTGTTCGATACAACATCCGATTGGGATTTCTCTATATCTTCATCACCAACATATTTGGAAACGTTTTCTTCATATACTTTCTCGACGTCGCTACCATTCGAACTAGCAGAAGATGTATTCTTTAGATTATCCAGTTCTTCTAAATGTTCCTCACCATTTTTAACAACATTCAACCACTCAAGGACATCCACAAACAGAGTATCTCTATAAGTAGAAAAATACGTCATACCTAAGAAAAATAAAGAAATAACAGTTAACCACTAATCAAAAAAAAAAAATCTTTTTGTTTCCTTATTCTTTATTCTCAAGAACTTAATACAATGCTGTATAGTATAGAGAGTTGCTTTCTGTATATTTCTTATTCAAGAATCGATAGAGAGTTTGGTAAGTAATAACCAAAAAAATAGTTCAGTACACTCTTTAATCTATATATATATATATGTTCTTCACATTCACTGCATCCAATTGAATCGACACTATCTTTGAAACAGTAAATACCTTTTATATTAGGTAAGATTGCAACAAATAAAAAAAAGAATTGATTTAAAAAAAAAAAGAAAGAAAGAAAGAAACGATATCCCACTCAGAAAAGCGTGTACGGGGTAATCAAGTAGAGCGATCTGTTTGTGTTGTTGGTTCTTTTGCCATCGTTCCCCAGTCCGGAAATCAAATTAAAATCGGCATTGTCCGGCAATTCACAGTGAAACTTCAGTAGACCCTTTCTCCTGTGGCTGACGTAACAGGAAGGTGGGGCAAAATCTGGGAAATAGAAAATTTGAAAAAAAAAAAAAAGAAAAAAAAAAAAAGAAATTTAACAGGGTGTTATTTTTTTTTTGAACAGAGGGCACAAATTTGCACGGAATGAAAAAAGAAAGAAAGAAAGAAAGAGTAAAGGGGATCTCATTCAAAAAATTTTATTTTTGGAGGTGGGGGTAGTTCTCTGCATTTGCTTCCATTTTTCCCAAAACGAATGAGTTCCATTCTCCTATTTACCCGCACAAAATGTGGAAAAAAAGTGATGCTGTTTTTTTCTTAGTTTTGCACTTTTATATGCGCGGAAATTCGGTGGAAATTGGAAGAAAGAAGCGTTCGGGCGATTGTAATTGTCCGGTTCTGAGTCTCCTGTTCTTTTCGGAATTCCCCAAGAAAGCGGTGGAGGGGGGGAAGGTGATAACCCTGAAAGTGTCGGCCGACAGCATGTGACGGTTTCTTGTTATGATTGATGATTAAAATGGAGATCGGAAAACTGAAAATGTCGGCCGACAATTTTTTTCTTTCACCCAGGAGTGAGAGAGAGAGTGGACAAAAAAGGGTTACGTCTCAATTGTCCTAATATTTTTAAGTTTGTGTTGTTATACAGGGTTTTCAGGGGGGGGTTATGTCAATTGTTCGAGGTAGTACTGCATAACGTAATGTACCTACAGTTTTCGTATGAGATACTAAAAAATTATAATGATAATAACAACTTTGGTTTTTTTTAAAAAAACAAGTTGGAATCCAAAGGTCAGCATAATAATCATCAGCAGTAATTAAAAATAGTTTACCGGAATGAATTAACCTTTTTTTATGACGACTACCTTGAATTATTTGTCGTTTTTTAAGTTGTTTCTGTAGATATTGTTTTATAGTGATAGGAAGAGAACACAGACTTCTCATGTCTAGTCTATAAATCTTGATTTGGAACGGAGATAGGGGCCATATTTGTATAAAGCAAATGGAATTAACCATAACCCAATCGTCAAGAACCCAACTAGTGATGACCCCCACCCAACAGGGTATTTCTCAGATCCTAAGTTGTCGTACATAGCTTTACCGAATAAAGGAAACGCTGCGGCAAAACTGCCTCTGGCAAAACTGTTACCAGCGAACACAGACGCAACGTATTTGGGGTACGACATCGCGAGGTAAGAAAACGTCGCTTGAAAAAGATTGAACACCGCTATCACAAAGAATACCTCCGCTATTATTGGCAAGATCCAATGTACCCGGGCAGTCCATCCAAACAGAAATAGCGCCAATGGAAGACACCATCCTACCGCCATCGCCAGGAGTAAAAACGCCTCTGGTGTAAATGTCTCGTTCTCAAATTTCTTCTTGACTACTGTCGACAGGAACACCATCAGAATCCCGTATGCAAATATACATCCCACACAGAACCCCATATAGGCAAGCCCAATTTCTACCAGTGTGAAGTGATATATACCAGCAAACACAATCGGGAAAGCCTCAAAGAACAGGTAAAATGCACCGTAACACAATGCGATATAGAGATCAAAAGAAAGAATAATTGGTTCCAAAGCAATCATCTTGAATGGTCTATATAACGTGGTGATAATAAACTCCTTTTTGTTGATGGCTTCCTCTTCTCTTTGTTTCTTGGTATAGTACCTGTTGTCACCGGTAAGCTTTCTCAACCTCATGGTCTTACGGTACAAGATATTCTCAGAAGAGGTTTCAGGAAAGAAGAACGTACACAGGAGGAATGTGGCACAGCAGACAAAGAACATTAGCCAAAATATCCACCTCCAGTCCTTAGCATCGACCATTGCTGCTCCAAGTAATGGTGCTATGACGGGAGCCGCAACAGCCGCTGCAGACCAAAGCCCTAAGAATGTTGGTAGGTGAGCATGTGGTATAATATCACCTAAACTTGCACCACCTGTGGCTAAAGCAGGAGAGCACAAAATGCCAGTAAGAAATCTTAGGATTACTAAACCAGCGATACTATTAACTAGAGCACAAGCAATTTGGAGAATGGTAAATAGGAAAAATGTTATCATGTACGTTGGGAGCCGTCCAATAAACGAAATCTCGGATAGTGGAGAAAAGAAAATAGGACCGATACCATATCCCAAAACATACACCGACAGGTTTAAGGTACCAACAACATGCCCAACATGGAACTCATGTTGGATCTCCTCCTGACCTGGTGTATAAATAGATGACCCCATGTAATTGACACAAGTTAAAAGCATCACTTGGACAATCACTAAACCACGCTTGGTGTATGACCAGTTGTAAGGAATCAAGGGATCATCAGGACCATTGAAAGTTACAAGATAGGGATCAAGCTCATGGACGTCATCTGTAAACCGAATAATTGACTTCACTTCTGATTGTGATTCCTGTAGGTCTTCGGAATCAATATATTGTGAATTTTTATCCTCGTTATTATTTTCAAACTGATTAATTTTATAATCGTCTGATGAAATATATTTAAAGGTGGTAGACTCTTCTAAACACTTTTCACCACTATTAATAATATTCAACCACTCCAGAAAATCAACAAATAAGGTGTCTTTGAAACTAGAAAAATATGACATAACTGAGATATCGAAATAATTCACTTGAAATCTGCTTTTTCCTAATAAGGTACAGTACTTATCGTTGTAGTGTAATATTGGCGCTCTATTATTTAACAAGAAAAGTATTTGAGAATGAGTGCTAGTATAAAAAAGGTATTTATTAGATATGTACCTTCATTGTTTATATACCTCTATTGAATTAATTATTTCTACAGTTTCTAGATGTTGCCATTAAACGGTTAACAATTATTTATTTAATAAGACAGTTATAGAATTTATGCAGTTTTGAATATAAAAAAGTGGTGCAGTTGTATCTCATCATGTTAAAATTGTTACTAGCTCGATCAAACACAAAATAATATATTTTAGAATATCAGTATGAAAATTCGTATTCTTAGCTACAATAGCACTGAGAATAATCACTCGGAACGTAATTGAGCATTAGGGCTTGAACTACAAAGGCGTTAGGGCTACTGAACTTCAAAAACTTTTTCAGTTGTTTTTTTTTGTGCGTACCCTAATAAAACCTTGTAGCTGAAAGAGACCAAAGAATTGTCAGTAGAAACTGAAAGACTAACAGTCTTCCGGAGAAATCATTGCTAAAATCCGTTCTGTCTGTGTTTTCTCTCCGGAGAAGGAGATAAATTGACCGGAGAAGGGAGATATAAAGAGACAAATCGGGGTGCGTCAATGCCGGTGAGCAATATTTGTGACAATACTAATTATTCTTCAGCAAATCGGTATTGTTTTTTTTTTCTCTTGATGAAATTGGAACTGCCTCATCTCTCTGTAGAAAGAATACTAGCATCAACTGACTTTCGAAGTGAAATAGATTGGGGTTGTCATACTGTTAAAAGTACAAAAGTTTCAATCAATGCCGTTTCAGCTATTGAAAATATGGAATCGAAAGAAAATTAGCAAACTTCGGGATGATATATAGTTAATTTCTTCAAAATAATTGGCTACTTGATTGTGTGGAGAAATATGAGTAGTAAAATTAATTTTTCATAGCTATCAAACAAAGATTCATTAGTTTTTTGTAAGTAAATAACTGTCAGTTTATAGTGGATAACAATGAAATAACGCAAACGGCAAAATTATCAATTCGGCAGATTTTCAATACAGATCCTAATTTGCCATCCTTAATGGGATACAAATATTATTCGTTTCATTGGAGATTATATGACAAAGCGTATATCGTGATGGATAAATGCTATCCGATTCAATAATATTACATTATTGTTAGGTCGCAAACAATTAATCTCTTAACAGCAAACAGAAATATATCTGGCCACTGATAAAAAAAATCTGATCCCATTAACAACATAGAATAGATCATCTTCCTTCTTTAAGATCTTTTTCAACTACTTTTTGGAATTCAAACCCACAATCTATCAAAATGCTATATAATTCATAATTGGCCGACATATGTGCTGCACAAAAAGAACAAAGAGGTAGAGGGGTTATTTTTCTGAAAAGGACGCTGTCCATATTTAAGATTACTGGGTAGCTAAGTATAATTGTTATATATTCAAGGAGTCACATGAATAAAACTTCGTGACTTCTCTGTCAAATTATTTTTTAACAACAGGAAAGGATTTGAAATATGAAATGAAATGAGCAGATATTTGTAGTAAATTATTATTTGTAAATTATAATTATATATATCATTCAAAAATGTAGGACAACTGACCATTGTGAAATAAGCATCATGGTTTTGCAGATGTATAGATATATCTGACACCCGTAGTATAAAATTAACAATGCGATAACAGTCACTTTCACCTTTGTCGTTACGACTGTTTTTGTAGAGAATATAGCTGTTGATGCTAAAACATTTAGTTGTATTGGTAGCTTGTCTATTTTCTTTTTTTTGTCAAGCTCAATTTTTTATAGGCATACTGGATAAAGAAAGATATGTTTGTGCACTTTTTGTCAACGTTCGTTGCTTATCGTTAATGTCCAAGATTATTCCAATCGGACAAAAATAAGGGAGTTAATATGGTCAAATTCATCGTACGATAATTTCTCTGTTGATATTTCTCAAAGTGAGTTTCTCCTATCTTACTGGAAGTTTCCAGAATGTATATATGATAATCATTATAATATATAATATATAAACAAATTCTTTGGTTTTCAACAGTTACATTGACATTGTATGTACAGTAGTTAAAAAGAAAATGAGAAAAACTTTCAGTAAGCTATGTTTTACTTTATTCGGTACTTAACCAACTTTAGAACATATTAATGAGCCACCACATGTATAAATTTTTATCTGTGCCTTGAAAAGCAAGCTGGAAATGATGGAACAAAGAAAGGCAAGAAGCAGAGAGAAAAAGAAATTAATTAAAAATTATATCACAATGACAATATAAATGTCTAAATGCAAATGAGTGGGACAAAATCTTGTTTAACTGGAAAAATTGGAGAAATTTCAAATTGAGGTAGTTGTACCAATTCTAGGAATAAAGAAAAAGAGAGATAGATAATGAGATCAGGATTTAGTACACTTCTTAAAATATTGTAGGAAAGAGCTGGAATAAGAAATATTATTCCAATTTTATCACATTTTTATTCTATAATTTGCAAGTGAAAAAAGGACAATATCAACATCGATCATAAAGCAGATTGACGAACTCCAGAATGGAATAACTTCACTTAAATTTAGATCTTGCACGTAATGCTGGACCGTATTTGTACAGCACAAATGGAATCAACGATAAACCAATGGTGATAAACCCAACCAAAGATGAGCCCCATGCAACTGGAAATCTTTTGGTACTTAAATTATTGTACATACCTTTACCAAACAATGGAAATGCTGAAGCAAAAACACCCCGGAAAAAACCATTTCCGGCAAAAGCTGATGCAGTATAATGAGGATATGATACTGCCAGGTAAGAAAATGTAGCTTGAAATAGATTGAAAACGGCAAGAACAAAAATAATCTCGGCAACCATTGGAAGCGTCCAGTGAATGTGTGCTGTCCAACCGAAAAGGAATAGTGACAAGGGTAAGCACCAACCAACACACATTGCCAAAACCAAAAACAATTCTGGCTTAAATTTACCTTCGAGGAATTTCTTTCTGATAAATTTTTCTTGGAAAATAATTAATAGAATGTAAGCAAAAACACAACCAACACAAAACCCTAAGTATGCCAAACCAACCTCGATCAAAGTGAAATGATAGATACCTGCAAAGACAATTGGGAAGGCCTCAAAAAATAAATAAAACGCACCGTAACATAGAGCAAGATAAACATCAAAAGCTTGAAGGATAGGTTCCAAAGCAATCATTTTGAATGGTCTCCATAGTGTGTTCTTGATAAAGAGACCCAGTGGCTCAGCTTTCTCTTCTCTTTCTTTCTTAGTGTAATAACGGTCATCGCCTGTCAACTTCCTTAATCTCTTGGCTCTCCGGTATAGAATGGCTTGATGAGAGGTTTCAGGAAAGAAGAAACTTAAAAGTGTACCAACACCGCCACTCATGAATAGTAGTAGCCAGAATATCCATCTCCAGTCCTTTGCATCAACCATGGCTGCACCAAGAATAGGAGCAAACACTGGAGCAGCAACGGCACCAACAGCCCAAGCACCCAAAAATCTAGGAACGTATCTAGGTGTACATATATCACCAACAGTGGCACCACCTGTGGCTAATGCAGGAGAACATAAGATACCAGTGATAAATCTCAGAATCACAAGACCTGCAATATTTCGCACCAGGGCACAACCTACTTGCAAAGCAGTAAATAACTGGAAAGTCAGCATGTATAGTGGCATTCTTCCGATGGAACTAACTTCCGACAATGGTGACCATACAATGGGACCAATACCATACCCCAACACATAGACAGACAAATTTAACGTACCGACGACATGACCTACATGGAATTCATGTTGAATTTGTTCTTGGCCTGGTGTGTAAATTGAAGAGCCCATATAGTTAATACATGTCAACAGCATTAATTCGATCATAACCAAAGAGCGCTTAGCAAGAGGCCAATTCCAAGGATTACTAGGATCTTTCTCACCAATAAAATCTACGAGAAATGGGTCATTAGCATCGTCTTCCTTTTCATTCTCATGTGTAATATCGTCAGCAGCTGGATTGTCCTCTCCCTCACCGCCATTATGACTTTGATTGTTAGAAGGAATTGAACTAACATTTTTTTCTAAATCCTGAACTTCCTGTTCACGACTAACCGAGGAAGACGAAATATCGCTTTCACCATTTGAATTTGAGCTTGTATTTTGTTGACCATGACCATGAGGATCAACCTTTTTCTCTTCACCTGGCGGCGGTTTAGGCGCCGTCGGTATACCATTAGGCAAATATATATCCAGATACTCAGTACCTAACTTCACCACTCCAATAAACTCCAGAATATCAACAAATAATGAATCTTGAAATGCATTAATATAACCCATTGCAATAAAAAAAAAAAATTGTGTCGTTTATCTCTTATTTATCTAAATAATTTTCAAAAAATAGATCAAAATAAAATTAATAAGAACTTTCAACTATTTCAATATTCTAAATTCTTGTAATATTTATATATTTTATTTTTTATTTTATATATATAATCTATTTAAGTAACCCTTATCTACTATCAATATCTATTTTCCTCTCCTTTCTTCTTCTGAAAAAAACCTTATTTTCATTTCATTTCCCTTAACTCCACGGACCAAATCCGCTGTTATCAAAAAAAAAAACTTTCAAAAACTTTTCCTCATCGCCCTTTTTTTTTTTTTATTGCGTTGTTATTGGAATTCTTGGAATTTTTGTCAAAATATATATTTGTCCTTATTTCTGGGTTTCTGTAAATCTTTCATTCTCGATTTGTCCCTTTTTTTTTATTTTCCTATCCATGCCCCCCCTCCCCTCCGCATCTTATTCCCGTCTCAGTCTTTCACAATCCAGTACAAATCTGGTCTCTATATCCGCTGCAACGTGTGCGTACTAACACAACTGCTCGCACAAAACATTTAAGAACGCTCAGCCCTTTTCAAAGGAACCCTTTTTTTTTTTTACAAATCCCTCTATACTTCTGTACAGCTGTTTCTTCGTAAAATGTCCATATTTGTTCTGTAAATCATGACATTTTTGTCTTTTTCCAAAAAAAAAAAAAGAAGTCTGCTTACTCTACGGCAATTTCTTAGTGGAGTTTGCCTGTTCTATTTTGAAAAGGAAGGAAAACCCTGAGCTCTGACAGGTTAAACCTGGCTTTGTGTCGGAGGAAGTTTTATAGTCTCGTTCAACTTGGCTTGTCAGCTGTCAGTTGATGGACCTTATAGGTGGTCGGTTGTCGTGTTATGGAATCTGGTCCGTGATTATGAGCATGGAAGCAATGATGGAAATAAGGATTGTGTTTTGACAAGCTTTTAACTCTATATGATGGG